>JANHFK010000648.1:69848-80229 GCA_036250565.1 Sibynophis collaris
TGTTTTTTCCAGGATGAAGATGAGGGAAAGTAATTCAAGAATAGCAAGGACATAGTGAAAAGGCTCTGATCTGTTTTCCAATTGGTAGAATTACTGTTTTTATCAGCTTTAGATTTTACAGATTACTCTTGGCCTGTTGCTCTTCTGCCCTCAGAACAGAGGAAGTGGGTCTCACCCTCCTTTGCTTTCTTGCTTCTTCCAGGAACCATAGTGCTACAGGCTTTGCCCACAGAACAGGTCTTTCTGATTTCACATTATTTGTCCCCTATATACATTATCCCTACCAGCAGTCCCCTTGCTTTGTAGCTGTTAAGGAGAGATGTGCAGTTTTGTCCTCACTCCTAAATGCCACTGAGAGTTTCCTTTTGGCTGACTGGCACCATATGGTAATATCTCTATTCTGTAGGCTTTTCAACGTACAGATATTATCGTATTGTTAAAGATAAGCACTCCATATCCTTCAGGCGGGTAAAGACAGAAAGGAATGCCACTTTTTTGCCAGAGTTTTTAAGAATTATGATAATAAGGCATGACTTGTTATTCACCCATCCTGTCTCTCCACCAGCAAGAAAGTGGCCACCATAGTGCAAATAAAAGTTGCCTGACTTATGGTGAGCCAGAGGTAGAAAGGAAAAACCAAGGAGGACAATTATAAAGCAATAAATTAAGACTGTTTGGAATTCTATTCTGCAATAATTGGTTTTGATTTTTTTTTTTTGCAAAGCTGTTCTAAATTCAAAGGAATGCAGCTACAATTATAGTTAGTAAAATTTTGCAGAAAGGTTTTTACTGGTTTTTAAATTGGTTTTGATTCCCAGATACTAATTTAGTTTTCTTTTGTATATCTTTTGGATAGAGACTCTCTCTTCTAGCCCTTACACCGAAATAGCAGTTAAGTACAGCATTTTCACACTCTTAAAAACACATACACATACATGTACATCATGTATAAAAATAAGAAGTATAAGAAATGAATAGAATAACAGAGTTGGAAGGGACCTTGGAGGTCTTCTAGTCCAACCCCCTGCCTAGACAGGAAATGGTAAAGTCAGAAACTGATAAAGAACAGTTTTGGGCAGATTCTTATCAATATCTATAAGACTCCAGTGAGGAAGTGATGTGGATAGAAGAAAAGAGAATTTATGTACCTAAATGCAGATATTGAAAAGGCTTTCATACTAGAGGGCCCTGGATTGACCTCAATAAATGGCATAAGGAAGTTTTCTCATAAGCTAGTCTTAAACTCAGACACTACTAAGAGCAGTTGAAATTCTACTGGAAATAAATTGAAAGCTATGAATATATAATTATTATTGATAAATGAGCTGCAGTATTCTGGCCCAATTTTAACTTCCATATATTATTCAAAGGCAGTCCTGTGTAGAGTGCATTGCAATGATCCAGTTGGAATAAAATATACCAGATCAACATTGCTAAAAGACATAATTGGTTAATCAACCTCATCTTAGAAAAACTGCCCATGGCTACCAACAATCTACAAAACAGTATTTTCAAAAAGGTGCTATCCAACTCAACAGAAGTTGAATTCCAAATCTGACATCAAGTCTACTGATAAAAAATACTTTTGTCATGTCAGAATTCAGTTTCATTTCATTAGATATTTTTCAATTCATTATTATCTCCAGACAATTAGTCATGATCTTAGCAGTCTCCTTGGACTGTGATGGAAATGTATATTGTTGACATTGAAAGCTCAGACCCAAACTATTTCTCACAATTAACTATTCCCTGTTGTCTAGCCCTCAACCTAGTCTTGTTGTGAGTACAAATGAGGTTTAAAGCTTCATTGAAATGATTTGAGGCAGTGTGTTTCACCTCTCCACACACATACACACACACACACACACACACACACACACACACGGGAATACTGTATGCATTCAGGAACTGAACTAGATAACCTCACTAGTTCCTTGGGACTTCCTCTTGACAGATATCAAACTTCTGCAATCTGTTGTACAACATTTCCCATCTAAAATACCAGTCAACTCTTTTTATACAGTGTTGCTGCTTTTCAACCTTCCATTTAAAATACAAGTATGGGCAAGCTTTTTCCTTGTTCCAGCTTGGTGACTTTCAAAAGAATGACCAATGACCAAGAGTGGCCAAGCTTACCCATCCCCTGCAGTCAATGCTCGAGTCCAGTTACATACAATTATATACGAATTGCAGTCTTGGCTATTGAAATATCTTAGCTAGATTATTTTGCATCATTCTCCTGTAAAAGATGCTGCTGCCTAACACAAGTTATGATTACCAGTTGCTGCATGACAGATGGCTTCTTCTATCACCAAAACATAAACATTAGTAATTTCAAAAGTATGAACATATTTATATAAACACATGAACACACACACACAAATCCTAAAGGCAGAAATGACTTACCCTTCATAAAGGTGACAAGACTTTACACAGGTTTTTCCTCTGATGAAGTGTTTACATGATAAACACTGATCTGGCCCTGGCCCCCAACATCCATTTTTTGAGCATAAATGGCTGCATATCATCCCTTCTGCAGCTGTAAAATAAAGACAGGCACAATCATTTATAAAAAGTAGTGTGCTAAATGGCATGTATAATGCTTAGTTCTATCCCCACCACTTAAATCCATACATTAAAAATGGGAGGAAGAGACAGGATACATTTCTTTCTGCTTTAACAAAGGTTGCTCTTAGGCCAGTACATTAAAATATTCTGTTTATGATGACTGGGTTATTATCAGCAGTAGAAAAAGATTACCAGAACCCACTTCTTCAGAGGATTATTTAATATTACTCATTAATACTAATAATGTTTTAAATTGAGACAGTGCAGATTTTTTTTAATGTGATATGTAATCTGTGATTATTTTAAATGGTTTAAAATTTGCTATGGCATGAAATGATCTACTAATTGAAATGTTATTTCCTAATTTCTTTAACTAAACATTTATGACTAGAGAGCAGAAGGCTTGGAATTAACATACTGTATCATCCTGGATAATAAGGATGTATTAGTGACATCATGAGCTGTTTCAGAAATATTGCTGAAGAATTTTTAGGTGGAGAAACAGATGGAATCTGGTTGACTAAAAGTCATAAAAGAGAATTAAGTTATTATAAAGGCATTCACAAATTTTCCTCTACTCATATTGCCACTGAGATAATAATTTTTGTTTTATTTATTGGCATGCAGTATATATAATATTCTACGCAGAAAGAAAAAAATGGAAAAAAGTAAAAAAAATGAAAATACAAGATCAAAAAGAATTGATGAATAAAACAAGTTTTAAGATTAAGAAGTGGGTAAAATAACTGGGTATCACTAGGACAAACATGAATTGTATGTTATTTCAAAATAAGACATGGAATGAAGTTTAAAAAAACATGTTAAGATGAATGAAACTACAAGTGTCATTCTTGGGAGAAATTCTGTGATATAAATAAATGTCTTGCCAGAATGATATTTATAAAAGAGTGGATATTGCTGAGAAATAGAAGGCTTCTGGAATTAGAAGAACACAAACTGAGATTTAGTGGCATGGATATTTGTGTTATGACAAAGTCAAGACTAATTTGGATTATAAAAATTGCTATGTTAAGACATGCTATACTGAGAATATGGAGTAGATACAAACCCAGATTGTGCCTTCAAATACCTTTGGTGTTCTCGGCACAAGAAGCATTTATAAACAACAATATTGCAAACTAGTGCCCAAAAAGTTTGTAAAATTGACTCTGGACATGCAGGTGCTTTCACTTATGAGCATAATAATTTACAACCTGGAATCCAGTCCCAACAGCAGTTGTAAGTAGACACAAATACAGAAAGACTCATCACTACTCATAATGGAGGAAAGAATGGTGGAGATGATGAAGTTGCTGAGAGGACTAAATTGACTTCTTTCATCAGAGAAAGGACCATTTATTGCTGACTAGAACCTCCCCCCACCCCTGTTTGAGTAAACAGAAAAAAATGAACTTATGATTTATGATGAATAGATAATATATATTATAGAAAGATAATGTTGTAACCATACAATAAGAGGTAAATTTATCATTGTACTTAAAACTGCTGTAAAGAAGAGCAGAATCTACTTATCTTTTTTCATTCTTTTCTATATATTTTTATTCAGCTTTCTTTTTTCTCATCAAAATTGCAGATGACAAGCTGTGTGTGTGTGGGGGGGGGGTTGCTAATACTTTTGAAGACAGACTCCAGATTCAGAAGGATCTTGACAGACTTGAGCATTAGACCCTATCCAACAAAATGCTACTCAGGAGTGAAAAAAATAAGAGTCTACACCCTTTTGAAAAGGTGGTTTTCAAAAGGCAACTGGACTTTCTTGGGGATTTTTTTCCTTGACAATATTTCACTTCTCATCCAAGAAGCTTCTTCAATTCAGTTCACTTCTTCAGAACTGAAGAAGCTTCTTGAATGAGAAGTGAAACATTTTCAAAGAACACCCCCCCCCCCCAAGAAAGTCCAGTTGCTTTTGGGACAGTAGCACATTTGGGACAATTGATGATTGAGAATCCCCATAGACAGTAAGAGTCTGGCAGGGAAAAAAAAACAAATGCACAAGCATACAATTGGCTCAACAGTAGTAACTGTCAGTGGGATCTAGGTGTCTTAGTGGATCATCACTTAAGTATGAGTTAGCCGTATGCTGTAGCTGCCAAAAAAGCCATGGCTACATCAACAGAGGAATAGCATCAAGATCATGAGAAGTGATAGTACCGTTTTATACTGCACTAGTGAGATATGTGCACGATACAAAAAGGATGCTCAGATTCTACAAAGAGTGCAGAGAAGAGCAACAAAAATGATAAGGGGTCTGGAGGCTAAATTTTTACAATGAATGGCTAAGGGAACTAGGTATGTCTAGACTAAGAGAGAAGGATTTTCTGGTACTTGAGGGGCTATCAGAGAAGAGGAAGTCAACTGTTCTCCAAAGCATCTGAGGGTAGGAGAAGAAATGGGTGCAAGCTTGTAAAAGGGATCCAACCTGAAACTAAGAGAAATTGCCTGACAGTGGGAACCAATTAATCAATGGAACAGCTTGCTTCCCAGAGTTGTGGGTGTTCCATTGCTGGAAGTTTTCAAGAAAAGTTTGGGTTACCATTTGTCCAGGATAGTATAAGGCAGTGATGGTGAACCTTTTCAGCACCGAGTGCCCAAACCAGAAAGGTGGCCGGTGAGTGCATGCGCACTGGCCAGCTGGTCTTTGGGTTTCCAGCACTCCAGCTTGCGCAAAGACCAGCTGGCCAGCATGCATGTGCGCGCCAGAAACCCAAAGATCAGGTGGCTACCACACACACACATGCCATAGGTTCGCCATCACGGGTATAAGGTCTCCTGCCTTGGCCAGAGGGTTGGAGTAAAAGACCTCCAAAATCCCTTCCAGCCCTATGATCCAAGGGTTTTCTATTCAGAAAACCCCAATTTAAAAAAAAAACTCAGATGAAAATTTAATTTGGAAAATAAATTCTCATTCATATTATTTTCCTTCACTGAGATGCTTGAGTAATGTTCCAAAAAGATGAAATATTCTGTAGCAAGTCTCTGCCACTTTCAATTTACACTGTTTGTTGCTTCTTATTCAATACACTGCTACTAGAATGAATGTCTGATTGTGCTTCATTAACAAAGATACTGAGTATCTGTCATGTAAGCACACTGACCGCCTGAGCACATTATAACTTTCATATAGCTTGTTCTCGCCTTACTTGGGTTCAACATGCTCTTTCATCACTGTGTTGTGATTTCTGATGCTTGCACAGCATGAAATGCCTCTTTTGATCTAGGGAACATGCCTCATCCATGGCTAAAGAGCATTTTTCATACTCTTTCCCAGAGAATATCATTACATCTGGAGGTTAGGCAGTCTCAGTGTTTGTTCCACAGTTCCATGGCTACAGTGACCTTACAATATCCTGGAGAAGATATGTGTCCAAATGGAACACTTCTCCCTAAATCATAAAACTTCACTCATCATGATCCTGAAGGCAATAAATAAAATAAAAAATCAAGCCCCAGATTCTCCCCAGCATACTCATTCCCCCATCTTCAAAATGAAAAATAGGATTGCAATTACCACAATTTCCTTAGGACATTCTTCTCTTCTCATAAATCAGAAAAACTCTGTAAGCACCTTTCCAGACTAAGATTTTATTATAACACACACACTATTGTGACTTATATCTACAGTATTGCTCATGAAAGCTTATGACTTTTAATAAAATTAATGGCTAGCATGGGTTTTCTCTTGCAATCACTATTCTTTTGGGTATGCTTTTCTCATTGGTAAGAGTTAAATTCTTACATATAGAGCAAACAGGTTTTGCACTGAAGATGAACTAGGAGAATTGAAACCCTTTAAAAAGAAAAAGAAACATACAAATTAAAAATCCTTGTCCTTAAATTAACAAGTTATTATTACTGTCTAAATACTTGTGGTTTTCTAAAACTTATTGGGGGGAAATTATCTCTTTCTGATTAGTCTCCATAACAAAAGCAAACTATAGGTTGAGAATGCAATGCTACTCTAATGTCACATGCTTTAAGAATCCATTCTCACAGCCTCTCCCATACTACAAAAGCCAGTTCAAATGAAACAT
The DNA here is from genome assembly GCA_036250565.1 of Sibynophis collaris. NCBI lineage: Eukaryota > Metazoa > Chordata > Lepidosauria > Squamata > Sibynophiidae > Sibynophis > Sibynophis collaris. The sequence goes on from JANHFK010000648.1 coordinate 76,469, forward strand.
ACATACTAGCCTTAAATTTATTATTTACTTGGCAACACTTGTCAAATGGAGAATTGATCAGGCGAGGAGCTAAGTATCAGCTGGGCTATGTAAGACAAGTCACAAAAGCATTGATAGCTTATGTCAGGACTTGTTTAAGATTATTTTGTTGCCTGAAGCAAAGCAGCAAATAATGCCCAATTTAACTCTGGGTGCATATCATCCAAAGCTAGCAACCTAATTTTTGTGGCTGGAATAGAAAATCCTCTGAGCACCTCCCTAATATCTAGCATTAATAGAATAAACCACATACTCTCTGGAGTCTTCCCATCAGAGTCGTAACTTATGATGGTTGTAAAACGGGTTGATCACATATTTTGCAGTAATGGTTAAGTGGATCACCATATGGCATAGTCATTAAGCAAATCTGCAGTTGTTAAGTGAATGCCATGGTTAAATAATCCAATGATTCTCTATGCAGGCAACTTTGCCAAAAACAAAGTAAATACCAGGTGTTGCTGTTTTTTTGCAAAACCATAATAAAATGTTGTCATGTGACTGTGTGATACTGCAAACAGCCAAAAATGTGGTGTGACTGTCAAGCACCCAATACATAATCATAAGATTGCAGGGGGCAGGGGGAACCATTGAAATTTTGAATCCAAGTTGTACGTACCCAACACATAGCTTTATCACAACTTTGAATGGTCATTAAGCAACTTCCCACCCACAAAGTCTTAGAGTAGACAATTCACTGTTGGCTACCTTACATTATGAGAATGTTGTGTCACATATTGTTTGTAAAAATGGTGAGTTAGTACCCATAACAATCTAAATAATTTTAGGTAGACTACAAGGATCTATGTTCTTATTGGGAGACCTAGGAGGAAAATCTACTGAATTCAATTTCTTCTATTTGATTGTGTTGTTACTGCAACATAATTGTTTAATAGCCTATATTATAAAATATTTTGTACTCATGAAGACATCTTATATAGCAGTGATGGCTAATCTTTTTGCCATCGTGTGCCAAAAGCGTGGGGAGTGTGGGGAGGTTGCATCCACGTGTACCCACACCCATAAGTTAATGCCGCCCTGCGCCATGCTCCTCCATGTATATGCACGCGACCCCCCTGCACTTCCCCCCACTTTTGGCACATGATGGCATGGTGGGTTTCTATGTGCCTGGGGAGGCCTTCCCCACCCCATCGGAGGCCCTCCGGCCATTTCCCGACTTCTGGTGGGACTGGAAGGCCCATTTTTTGCCCTCCCTAGGATCCAGAGGCTTTCTAGGAGCCTGGGGAGGGTGAAAATAGCCTTCCCCACCTCCCCTGGAGGCTTTCCAGAGGCCGGAAATGGGCCGTTTCCTGACTTCTGGTGGGGCCAGAAGTCCCAAAAATGGCTGGTGCGCACATGCATGCTGGAGCTGAGCTAGAGAAACACTCGCGTGCCCACAGATATAGTTCCGCATGCCACGCGTGTCATAGGTTCGCCATCACGGTTATATAGTATTTTACAAATGCTTTTATAGATTAAGTTCTTTAAATAGCATCTGTAAAATTAAACTAGGAAAACTTTTTCCCCCAACTAAGATCAAAACAGAGAACCTACATAAACCTGTAAATAATATTTTATTAAAATTCTTAGCTCAGCTTGTCAGTCTCTTTTATTAAATGAAGATCTACAACAATAATACTCAGTTAATTAAACAAGCAGGAATACAGCCAATTAGATTGCATAGATTTATAAATTTAATTGACTGAAGGTGTTTATGAAAATGCTGAGGTTTTCCAAAACAGGAGTGATGAAGCAGTACAAAGCACTTACGACCCGTTTAATTTGTCTGCATTAATATATTTATTTTTAACTAATATATTTTCCATTAGTTGAGAAAAAAGTTACATATTTTCTGAACCATAGTTTATTTTGCTTAGAGTTGAGACCATCTACTTCACTACATAAAAATTAGCCATTTGTAGACAAATTTATAAATTGACAGAGAATTCATGAAAACATTATTAGCTAGATAAAGCAACTAATTGTGCATTTTCTTCTGCTAGCTGGGAAAAGCTTTGCTGAAAGGTAACTTTAGACTCATGTAATGAGTACTCCAACTGAGAATTGTTCCTACTGTGTATTGTGTTTATTCTGTATTGTCTCCCATGCACAATATTTGTTGACACCAAAGAAATGCTAAAGAGGATTCATGATGAAATTTCCCTATCCAGATTTTCTTCCTTTAAAAGAACAGGGTCAAAGTATGGACTTGCAAAATTAATTTACATCTAAATGGTCCACCTGTGGAAACTCAGCACTTCGAAGTTTAATTAAAACAGGGAAGCAAAAAGTATTGATGGTTTTTTCCCTCCACAAATTCAAGTTACTTCTTTTCAGATCACTGAATTGCACAACTATTAACAAGGAGAAACACGACAGGTAGGTCAAACATTTAGTACACATCAATTCTCACATTCACTACTTGGAAATTTTAATCAAATTACAGTAAACTAAAGATAATGTTATGAACTTGTCCATCCAATTCATAGAGAAGTAAATAATAAAATATTTACAAATCCTGTCTGGACTGAAGTAATTTTGTAATATTTTGCAAGGTATCAATCCAGATATACAGTATCATAGCATATCCTTCTAGGATACTAGATAATTCTCCTGTTGTGTGTCTCCCAACTTTCTATTTCAGGAAAGTAACTGCCAATCCCTTTCCTACCTTGATACACACACGTGCACACACATTTAAAATACACATACACAAAGAAAGAGCATCAAAATATTCATGCATGCAGACATAACATAAAATGTTATTATCCAGGCCCCTCCCCCAAGGGAAAAGGAACCTATAGTACTCTCTTCTTGCTGAAAATGTATTGGGCAGGCAGCATAGACGGTCCAGAATGTTTTAGAATAATGATTCAAGCCATAAAGCTATGTGTACATACTTGACATCTAGTATTGGATGCAACCAATACAATTTATGTCCCATGCCCAGACTCTGTCTAGAAAAATGATAATCCTCTTCATTCAGAATTTCTGTGATTGCTGTCCTCTACTTCCTTTGTAACATACTTAAAAGGGGGCAAGTTAAATAAAATGCATAACTTGGGTGATGGGGCTTGAGGAAGGGACATTCTATATCAACTTTCAAGGTATTCTGTTCTCATGTGCAGCAATTAACTGTTTGGTTAAAAGGTAATTCTTGGCAATCAAATCCAGGTCTCCTTTAAAATTAATATTATCCTTGTTTTCCTCTCCCTAATGGAGCCTCATTTTCCACTGAAAGGAAGTCATCCTCCTCCCAATCCAGTAAGGAGCAGCACTTGTTTACCAAGGTTACAAGGGGAGAAGGGGGGGGGGAGGGGGACTTACTTGCAGTATCTGAAATAAGTCATTGATCTTTGGCTGTCTGGGTGTCGTTGCAGCCCTGTCGTGTTTAAGGTTACTTTCTTTTCTAGTCCCTTTTTCCTTTTACTGTTACCTTTTGTTTTTGCATCTTTGGGTGGTTTAAGGGATTTTAAAACATACTCTAATTTATAGTTGTGTAACTTGCAAATTTTGGAGGAAAAGTTAGGAAGGATTCTTTCTCCATTTCTTTCTCTGCTTGTTCTGCCAAAATGGTTCCTACATAGTAGTTTCTCCTTCAATTCTATATCTTCATAATATACTGTATACACTTCAAAATAGTACTGTATTACTGTATTAATTAATAGTAGTGTATTATTCACTTCTTCCTCTCTTCTTTGGTATGCATTTACAAAGGCCAAATC
>JANHFK010000648.1:131786-142421 GCA_036250565.1 Sibynophis collaris
AGAGAGAGGGGGGAACAGAGAGAGAGAGAGAAAAGGAAAGACAGAGAGACACAGAGAGAGAGACAGAGAGAAGAAAAGACAGACAGAGAGGGAGAGGGAGAGAGAGGGAGTGAGTGCATGAGAGAGAGGGGGGAACAGAGAGAGAGAGAGAAAAGGAAAGACAGAGAGACACAGAGAGAGAGACAGAGAGAAGGAAAGACAGAGAGAGAGAGAGAGAGAGGGAGAGGGAGAGAGAGAGAGAAAGAGAGAGAAGGTTGGTCTTGTTAGTTAATAAGATATACAATTTGGAAACAAATCTGTTAATCTTTTGTCCTTTTTGTTTCACCTCCAGCCTCAATGAATGAAAGAGGAATGAAAGAGGAAACCGAAAAATTTGGCACAGTAGGGCATAAAACCTTTCCAACCACTTTATACCAAGGGCCAGAGCTTCATTTCTACCCCTTTGGTAAAAGAAGCGGGGACATCAAAGAAGCTTCACGAACATGCTATCATTTCCGCTCCTGCCTTAAAAGACAAGCAAACATCATTGAGCAAATGCATTTTCTACAATGAATGAAGGGGAGTTTGAATCATTTCCTCATTAGGTGGCTGGCAGGAGTTCCAGAGTGTTACCTACCTTCCCAGATCTGGCTCAAGCTCCCATCCTCAATAAAACAGGCAGATGGGAACAGTTTGTTTGTTTTTTAATCCCATCCCAGTTTTTATGGAGGCTTGCCAGGCAGAGTAGTTTTGTGGGTCCAGTGGAATTCACAATCATAGGGAAAGTTTGTTTTCTTACTGGGACATAAATCCCATTAATCTACCATTGTCACATTTCCACAGAAATAAATTCTTATGGATCACCAAATTCTGTGAAGGTGGAACAATATTTGTACATTCTGCTAATCTAAGGTTATAATATACACATACCTCTTCCAATTTTTGTACACACCCCACACCGATTCATTCATTCATTCATTCATTCATTCATTCATTCATTCATTCATTCATTCATTCAATCAATCAATCAATCAATTAATCAATCAATCTGCACAGCTGCCCATCTGAAACCAATGACTCTGATCTTCCAGATCAGGTGTGATTCTAAAAAAAGATCAATTTTTGAAGCAACAATCTCGAGTCACCAAAGATCAGTTGTTCATAATGGCCAAGTTTAAGATACTAGTGGTAGGTGACAGAGAAAAACTGTCTGTACCTAGAGCGTCCATTTTGCTGCCAAGGTGACAGATATCTTAGCATATGATACAGGCAAAAAACCATTTCCTTTCTATACTGAAATAATTTGGAGGGGAGGGGAAAGACACTTAATTTTTTTTTAATGGTGTGGCTAATGCCTAAAGCAGACAGTTAAATTATCCCTATTCTGTGTTAAGACAACAGAAGTGTCTTAAGAGGAGGGAGGTGGTATCAGGTTGCTAGTTTTAATAACTAGGGACAGCAGAGAAAAGCAAGTGAACTGAAAGCTATTAGCAGCATCATTTGTACAAGCATGTGCCTGACCGAATACAAAGCAAACAGTCTGCAAGAAAGAATACCAGATTTTATTTGACTTGTGAAATAGGAAATAAAAAGCTAGAGATCTTTGGGATAAATCTTGGATTTCTTAGGAATGGCTAATTAGATGAGAATATTGCATTAAAGGTGAAAACTGTCCAATAACTGAAAATTGAGGTAGTAAGTGAAGTAATTTTTCAATACCTCTGTTCTGTTTGGGAAATACTGAGAATACAGAAAAAAAGCCAATATTAAGCCTTGGGGGCAAAAACCTTCCAGAGACAAGACAGTTTGAAGCCAGTGCTTTACAATTCTACATTAAGACGCCTTCTTTTCAATGTTTAAACATGAGCTTGTTTAAACAAACCTGTTGTACTAATTTGTACTATTTTAGGGGCAGCTTAAGGAATTCTGGGCTCATGTATGTATAAAATGATTCATTTGATAGCCAAATCAAAATATAATTCATACAGCATAGCAGGGCATTACTGGAAGTTAAAGATTTTATTGTTGGGAGAATTGTTCTATCTTCATCAGTTGATTATTCTTTTCATGTCCTTGTCTGAGAATTCCTATTGTCATGTTTTCACTTTTCACATTCTTTGTTATGTGAAATCATTTTATGTTTTCTGTCTAATCTTTAGCTCTATTGATTTGAAAGTTAATTACCTGCTGGGAGAATGTTTTATATTTCTTAATTTCCATTTTATCTTGAATAAATCAGAAGGTTAAATTCTTAGAAATATACTCTGACCAAAGAAAAAAATTGAATGAACACCCAGTATTTTCTTTTTTTTAAACTGCTTTTATGCAAATACAGTTGATTTATTTTGGTGATTTACATTACATCTTGAAGACCTGCTTGCAACTTGAGGAATACACTGTATTTCTTTTAGAACAAAATATTCCACGTTATAACAGGCTCTATGTATAAAATTATGCTAAGAAGGACTTTTACATGAGCATTCGATTCACTCCCCAAATCTTTAAAAGAATATGCAAATATTCTCACTGTAGCCTTCCTTCTAACATCAAGGATTTCTGAGCCATCAGTGCTCTCTCCAGTAGATCAATGGGGAAAACATTGAAACTAGCAGTCTGCCAACACTCCAACCTCTCCTTGCCTCACTGTGGGTGTTTCTGCCATCAGGAAAAACAAAAGCTGGTTTGCCTGCAAAAAGTTTGAAGCCTTGGCAAAGTGCAGTAAGGTATCTCAAGATTGCAAAACATAGGCTTGGTCCACTGAAGTGTATTAGGACAGCTCAGATGTCTGAGGAAGAGAAGGATGTGTGAAAGCTGGGCATGGCACCAATCCAAGAATAGTGCCTGTAGTTCACGTAACCCTTTATTTCAGCCAGAAGGAGTAGCAAGTCACAAGGCAGCCAACATCAGCAAGCTCTACCTAGTGGTCAAGTACCGGAAAAAAGAAGAATACCTGAAGATATACCAGTTTTGAAGATTTTTGCTTCAAAATGGATCGAGTGTTGAATTCAACAACTTTTGAAGCAGTTGAACACCAAAGTATGATTGTATTTATTCACCTAATATGGTAGTCCTGATGAAGACTATATATCTCCCATAATGGAGCTCCTAGGTTTTTTCTTAACTTCTATAAAAGCAGGAAATCATCCTAGAGGAGATGTTGACCCAGCCCTAGCAAAATAACCCCAAAAGCTGACAATCAAAAGAGAATCTGCTGTACCATCAATTCAGAATATACTGGAAGAACAGGTAACTTTAAGAAGAGAGCTATAAGCCACAAAGCAGCATAAATGGGACTGCTAGAATCCACAACATTCAAGACAACTGCTGGCTCAATCACTGGACTGCACATTCTAAGTGCACAAGTGGTTCTGATTCCAGATTGGCTGGGGAAAATAGAGGAAAAACTATAGGGAGAACCTAAAGCAGTGATGGCTAACCTTTTTGCCATCACGTGCCAAAAGCAGGGGGGTCACATACTCATGCCCACACCCATAATTCAATGCCCCTCGTGTCCCATGTGCATTCATGCATGACCCCCTGCATTCCTCTCCACTTTTGGCACGCAATGGCATGGTGGGCCCATTTATACACAAATAGAAAGAAGTACAGATGATGAGTAGCCGTATGAGATGGATGCAGGATAATCTTTGGGCAGAAGAGGTGACATGAGTAATATGCTGGGTTGCTAACTTCATTTCCAGTATTATTCAGGGTCTCTCATTTCTAAATCAGGAACAAATAATATCATACTAAATTCTGCTATATTAAATACAAACTGAAAAGCTATGCAAAACTAATCTGGTATAATAAATAATATATCTATAACAAATATAACTTTTCCACTTACAGTACAATAAAAACTACTTCTGATCTGTACCAGTTTTCTTTAAGCAAAGAATTAAAGCATTTTCATTAAAAAGAAAAGGGCAACTGGCAACCTAAGGATTAAATCAAGGTTCTGAGACGGTCTTATCAGTCTTCTAGTAATTCAGTTAAAGATGAATCTCCTTTGCACTTTTGTCATGGGGGGGAGGAGTTTAAATTAATACTTAGGAGCTGAAATATATATGCTTCATAATTACAATGTAAATAATATTTATTCATTTTTGAAAGGGTTATTTGATATAACTAGATACCGTATATTATTCAAACTGAGGAATATCTGGCAAGAGAAGATTTAATGCCAAGAATATCAATGCTGGCTAACCCATACACGAATAACATATGAATAAGGCATGGAGACATGATCATATGATCACAGCGACTAGATCTGAGGAATTTCTGATGAAGGTCACCAACATCTGATAAAAGTTGACCCTTCTCTGATGAAAAAGAAAAGGCATATGCAAACTGATCTGCTTACATACTCATAAAAAGTATTCATTATCTATTCTTTATTAAGCAGTTCAAGATCAGGACTAGAAGAAATGGAAACAAATATTGGTATTCCCACCAAGGTAAAGAACAGATCTCGCTTTAGAATCAACCTCTCTGGAAAAAACAGTTAAGGCAAGAGTCTCAGCAAACTGAAAATTTAAGCAACAGAATAATAACTTAATCATGCTGCCTGAGTGAAGAAGCAGTCTGCTATATTAACAGACTTTGTCCAAACACTGGAAGAGGAGGAATGCTTTCTGCCTTTGTCTTACTGACAAAAACAGAATTTATTTTTGTCTTAATGCAAGTTAGGGCGGGCTTGAGGTGGAGGAAGTAGAGTTACTGTAATATTCATGTAAAATCTTTTCAGCCATAGGAAATGGGCTACCTTTAAGAAAGTTATAAAAACAATATTTCAGTTCTGAAATGGTTAGATCAATTTACTTCTTATTATTAATGCATTTGTTGGTTTAGCTTTCAATTCTCATGAAGCATTTGTAATAGAATGTTCTAGAGGATGATTCCACACTTGTCTTCCAGTTAAGGTTTGCTTGGTTTCTTCAGTTCAGTTCAAAGGTTCTCTTCAGAGAACTTTTTTAAAAGTTGTATGAACTAAAGCTATTTTCTTATTTGTTTATAGGCCACATGATCTTCCTCATGTATTCTTATTTCATTTACTGATATTGTTTTGAGAGTGTGTGTCCTTAGAACACCTGTTCTAATGTTCTCTATATGGAATATATATACAAGAAAAATATAAATTTGAGATTTTTAAAGAAATGGCAGGGATCCTATTGAGATGCTTGGCCCTCAAATTGTTACTCTCAATTTCTAATAATACTTCCTCTTTATTTGATCGCTAGGCAACTTCTCAACCTCAGCTTTTGCCCAAACTGTCCCTGAAACAGAGTAAGTGGTTGGGCGGTTCCAGGCAAAATGAGAGTTGCTGTACATTTGGAAGCTTTGGCCATAGAGTGAGGGGGACTTTTTGTCTTGATATAACAGCAAGGACTGAATGCAAAATAAAGAACAGGTGCTTTCCTATGAATGCATCAAAACTTAAAGTTGCCTTGCCAAGAGGATAATTATGCATGAGAATACCAGGCTACTCCCCTATGAATTTTCTTTGAAAATATGAAATATGAAAAATATGAAGAGATCTGAAAGTCATTAGAGGACAATTTTTTTCAGAGGAATAACCTGGTAAAATCAAAAGTACATTGATGAGGAAGTGGTGAGATCTGACATTCCTGTTCTAATTCTATACTGAAAAAAAACGATTGGCATAACCGAATTATTCTATGAGTAAATTGAGGTTTCATTTAGATGTGTTTGACACACAGCTTATACTTCATGAAAAATGAAGAGTGGGAAATATAGTTTGACATATTAAAATAAAAGACTTGGTGGGCAGGAGAGAAATTGTTACACTATGGTTTTCATCATATTATATTTCCGCATGAGGTTGAATTGCCCTGCCTATAACAATAAAAGTGTCAAAATGATGCCATATCTTTTAACTATGTGATCATCATCATTCTCACACTTGGAGAAAACATGATTCTTGGAAAAGATACAATGTATTTTCATTTTTCTCTATCATCCAAGTTTCATTATTTTCCCAGGAAGCTGACAATATCATACCAATCCATTACAGTCATTGCAATGAAAATAACAATGTTCCAAGCACCTTGTTTAGTATCTGTGGCTGCCTAGTGAGAACTAAAACACTGTCTAGTTCTGTAAGGAAAGCTTTAGTCTGGGGAAGTCAGTACACGTAGAAAGTTTATTTTTCTTTCACTACCCTGATGTAAAACTGCTATGGAGTCCTGAGCTACATATATTCTCTTCTATTGGTAAAACTGCTGTGTGAGGAGCCATCTCGCTTAGACTTTAGATTGATAGCCCACCTCCTGCAGTCTAGGGAACATTCATACTGCTTTCTAAGGAAATATCCTGGGGAAACCATGCAAAGTGTCATTTTCACATATGAAATCCAGATAGTTACAGTAACATAACATTTGCAAAACATAATGTTTTCACAAATATTAATTTGAAGGTCTCTGATCTCAGGTGAGGAAATATTTTCTACCAACAGAGTTGTTCAGGAGCAGTATATCAAACCCTCTCTATCAGAGGTGGGAAATTCTTTGGATTTACTAAATAATAAACACCCAGAATAAAAACAATGGCTTAACGTTTCTTTTTCTTAAATTCCACTCTAGAAAATGAATGGGTCACTTCTACAATAATCCATATGGGAGGATAAGAGTGTTTGTTAAGTGGATGGCAGAAACATTTAACCTTCATTTAAAAAACAATTAAAAAATTAACTTTCATTTTTTTTAAAAGAGCATAATTTTGCTTTTTTTAAAAAAAATGAGCATAATTAGACATAGTTCCTTGTACACTGTGGTCTTTCCCTGTATTTTTTGTTTTTCTTAATAAATTTCAGACATCATAGCTCTCTGAAGATCTGCTTTAGCAAAGCAATCTATTCATTCATGGAAACATAGAGAAATTACTTGTCTATTCTTTTACTTCTTTCACTGTGTTGTAGGAAAGAATCCTAATGTTTTTCCTCTTAAGAAGCACTACAAGTGATCCTCACGTAACAACTGCTCTGTTTAGCAACTATTCAAAGTTATGACAATCCTGAAAAAATAACTTTACAACCAATGTTCACAGTTACAACTGCCACATTGTCTTTATAATGATGTGATTACTGCTTTCAGAAAAGCCAAACACTCTTAATCACATCATAACCAGTATGAATCCCCCCAAGAGATTCGCTGGGTGTTTCTTTTCTCTATTTCAATGGCTGCTCTTTTAAAGAGCATGCTTTTAAAGAGCATGGAATGGCAGTTGGCAAGTTAAACACAGGTTTCATTATAGCAAAGAGATGAGAAATGAAATGTTCTGCTTTATTGGCAGTTATATGTACTTTATAACAGGGTGAAATCTACTTACCTTCCCTACCGGTTCAGAAGTGCATGCTCCGCCATAGTCATTTCCAATTTTTGACTCTCTGTGCATGCGCAGAGGGTTAAAAACCAGGAAATAATGATGTCCGGGTGGGTGGGCGGAGCCTCACACTGTCTTGTGTTTGCTGAACCACATGCTGCTGCCCCTACCAGCATGCGCAAGCCGGACAGAAGCGGTAGGATTTCACCACTGCTTTATAATAAAAAGATTACAACAAGGATTGGAGACCGGTGGTTTCCAGATGTTAAACTATACCTCCCTTCAAGCCCAGCCAGACGGGTCAGTGGTGCATCAACTGCACAGCTTAGAACTGATTTGTAATCCATGTATCAGCCTGAATAAATTAAAGGTGAATCTATTGATCTTAAGGTTAGATTTCAGAAAATCCTTGAAAACTTCATGTCCTGGCAACTTTAAACCATAAGTTATGCTTCAGATGCTGAATTTTTCTTTTGGCAGTATTTTCTATATCAAAAATCTAGAAGCACAACATTTCTGTAGCAGCGCTTGCCCTCTGGATTAGAATGGCTCCTACCCTATCGCTATTTCAGAGCTTTAAAGACATGGCTCTTCACCCAGGCCCTTGCTGACAATATCTAACACCCCCTTTTCTTCTTCTTTGTTTCCCTCTGGGTTTGTTTTCTTTGCCATCATTGTTCTGTTTTGTGCTATTCTGTGGGTGTGTTACAATAAACCACCGAGTTGCTTGAAGTTGGGCAGTATATACATTTAATATATAATAATAATAATAATTAAATGGCACTTTAAAGAAGTAGGAATTATTTTCACATTTTCCTGCTGTTCTTTGCCTACAATGTTTTCTTATAACCAGAACATTTCATCTTTAAACTCAACATTCTCCTTCTTATTTTCTCCACATTTTTAGAATTATAGGAAAAAATTAAAAAGACACTACACCAAATATTGGCATCATTACTTTCTTCCTTCATCACTTTCAACTGCTAGTTCTCTAAAGTAAATTGTAGTTCCAATTCTTTCACCTTCATTGCAGGAAATACAAATAAGTGGCTACTTTAAAGTTGTTAGCAACATGGAGGGGGGATATTCATTCCCCCCTCAGCCCTGACTTGATACACTTCCAGCCAAGAAAATACAGTTGCTAAAACATTATGGAAGAATTTTCCCCATAAAATAAGATGTTGTGAGATATTTTATGCCTTTGTCTTATGAAAAAACTGTTTCTCTGATTGGCAGTGAATGCTGGCACCTGGTTGGGTCAATGGTGGGACCCCCAGCCTACAGAACTATTACTTTCTATTTCCAAGAAAAGCAGGTATTAAAACGTTAATTGAATGCAGTTTATAAAAGAATATAATTTAAGCCAACTGAAGGAAAATATTGCTGTTATATTCCAGTTGACTGACAGGGATCACAAACCTTGCTCCCAAATAGATCAGGCTATGTGTAAGCATCCAGCCTTCTACCTGTTCTGTGTTTTTCCTATAGAACAGTACAAAACTGACCAACTTGCACAGCGTGTCTCATACACACAGGTCTCTATCGGAACACTGCCATTCTGAAGAGGGGAAGAGGAGGCTTCAAAAGCTTTTGCAAGCTTTTGCTTTTGCTGTTGCTATAACTGCTTGGGAGTTTTTTTGAGGGGGAATTAGCCATTTGCACAGGCTCCCTCTAAACTGGTTCCAGACTGGCATTCAAGGTCTCAGTGCTCCAAGGATGACCTCTTCTTACCATCCCGCCTTGGAGTTTCCAAAAACCTTTACAGCATTTTAGTGGCTGCAGATTGACGCTGGATATTGGGGTGGAGGGGAAAGTTAGCCTAACGCTCTGTGTGCAAATTTCAGACTCAAAATGTCTGAAGAGGAAAATTTGCATTTTCTTCACCTGAGACTATGGTGAAAAATAATAATAATATATTTAAATTAGGTGCACAAGTACACATGATATACACTTAAGCTGTCTCTGTATCTTTTTCTTGATGCAAAGATTGATCACATTATTCTAGAATGATTCAGAGTAGGTCAACTAATAGTATTCTAGAATAAGCTCTTAACACTCATAATATAAATAAAATGGATGCTTTGTAGTTCTCTTTGAAGAGATTTTATTTAATTTAATTAGAATTCAAAGCAAAAGTCATAATATGTACAATATGTAAATGCAGTTATATATGTCATCTAGCTTTTCAGCGCAAACAATTACAGGATCCAGATAATCTAAAGAGAATTGTTCTTATTTACTAGTCTGGAGATTCTACCTTACTAATTTTGAAAGAGTTGTCTCAACATTAACTATTGATTGGTAAATCAGGAGCTGAAACTGGGAAGTTAAGCTCCAAGAGCAAGATCATCAAAATATTGAAAGTAAGTTAAGATCACACATTTCATTGATCTGTCATGGGATGTGCACTGCTAAACCACTTAGTTGGTTTTAGAAATCCAATATATCCATTAGATAAAGCTAATAATTCTTCTGCATCAGAAGAACTTTCTCCATCTTCTAATGTTCTCTCACTAAACATATAATTTTACTTATACCTCCTGATAACAATAGTGATGTTATGTTTTCCTCCAGTAAATATGCTACAAGAATGTACCTCCTCTCCATTTAGAAAAACAAGTTAGTCTTTTGTAGAAATGTAGAAAAAGCCCTGATCAAATCTGAATTTGATTCTGAAAAAACCAGTCCAATTCAAAACAATCCAGGAAATTGATTAATTCACTTATAGATAATATAGGTTTAATCATACTAAATGGCTCTGCAAGGGAAGACTTAAATGAGAAACTAACCTTCTGGGGCTCCAAAGGAACAAGTGTGGTCAATTGTATTGTGGTTTCACATACTTATGCTTTTTTAATAACCTATATCTAGATTATTCTAGACTAGCTGGATACCCATGCTCCACTATGCAACTATGTGATTGGGCTTGGTAAATCGACACTTACAGCTTGAAAATTAATGAGTACTTATGATCGACCTCTCCTCTCCCCTTCTCTCCCTCAGGCTAGCTCCATTGATTTCTATCCCCTTCTCTCCCTCAGGCTTGAACCACAGAGGCCTCTCCCCTCCCTTTCTCTCCCTCAGGCTTGCCCCATAGAGGCCTCTCCTCTCTTATTCCCTTCTCTCCCTCAGGCTGGCCCCATTGATCCTCTCCTATCCCCTTCTCTCCCTCAGGCATGCCCCACAGAGGCCTCTCCTCTCCCCTTCTCTCCTTCAGGGTTGCCCCACAGAAGCCTCTCCTTTCCTATCCCTCTTCTCTCCCTCAGGGCCCATTAATTTTATTTTTTATTTTTATTTAATCTAATTTATATACCA
>JANHFK010000648.1:212617-223075 GCA_036250565.1 Sibynophis collaris
GTGGGAGATCTGTTAGGACATGGGGGGGAAAACCCTCAAAGAATAGAAGAGAGAGTTCGTCTCTATTAATAGTATTCAGGGTGTGGAGGAAGTTTCTCTAAGGCTTGGCCTAGCTTTATTTAGAACAGGAAACTCTTTGCTAGGATTTATGGTTTTACAGAAGCTTAATCAAAGATATTACATCTTGAAACCCATAAGATTTAGCAATAACTGAGCAGCATTACTTATTCTCATATGCATAATTTATAGGAACTGGTCTCTGCTTTAATATTCTTTACTTGTACGAAAATATGGGACACCTCCTAAGTGAATATGGCATTAGTGAGTTATATTATAATGGAGATCTTCCATCATTTGAATAAGAACTAGACCATATAAGCAGGGCAGGGGAGGTGTTGCCCGGTGCGGTCAACCTTTTTCCAAGACAGCTCCAGTTCTGTTTTCTACAAGGTCATTTATAATGAAGAAGCAGGGGAATCAGATACAGGAAGTGTTTTACTCAGAGGAGGCTTTTGCACATTCTGAAAATACTGCTTTCAAGGCACACTGAGCAATGCCACCAGAGACCTCCTAACACTGACTCAACTAAGAAAAGCTGCAGCCTAATTTATTGCACTTTCTCTGCGTTTGTGCTATGTCTGTAAAGTAAGAATATCATCTGATTAATATTTATTTAACCAAATAATCCTATGAATTCTAATCAACAGCCCAAGGTTGCAATCCTATGTTCTCAGGGTGGAGAGAGAAAGACAGGAAGATCCATCTTCAAATATAACTCCCATCTCAACATAGGCCTAAAATCTCAGCAACTTGCCTATTCCAGCATCATTGTTAGCCACAGACAGACAGAAAGACAGACAGACACAAAGCCATGTTAAGGTCAAGAGAGATTGAATCGAGAAATTTATTTTGGGCTCTCTAAATCAGAAGCCTCAGTGGCAAAAATAGGACATCTAGCCATTTTAATAAGTACTTACATTTAATATTTAAAAAAAATAAGTATTAAAAATACTTAACACACATTTTTTCTCTTATTATTTCTAAGAGGTATTTCAGGGATTGAGAAAAAGCTAGAGACCTCCTGTGAGATTACCCTAAATTGTACAGGATACCTATACAAGTGTGTTCTTTTTAAAATCCTCCATTAATCAAGTATCATACCAGCAATATGGATTCAAAATATACAGCTGGTGTTGGCCTTTAAATGTGTGGCCAATTGTCTGCTCCTTCCAAAAGCCTGTCTGGATAGAGGGTGGGGAAGACCCATTTTCTCAGGAGAACTTGCTCTTCTGCTGCCAAATGAAACAAATGGGGAAGATTATTTAAATCTGTTCCAGAATGGCACAACTGTGGGACTTGTTCCTTGGGTTTTACTGGGAGAACAGAGTCCCTTTGAAACTTGCCATCAACATGTCCCAAAGGTGCTTTTCCCAAAAGGCAATTGAACTAGCATAAAATTATGAAAGTCCAGTTGTCTTTTGGAAAAACCACCTTTGGGACAATCATGATCTGGATGACTGAGAATCTCCATAGACATTTGCCATCATAATTTGCATGAGGGCAATAAACTAATCCCTCTCCCAGAATATCCCATCCTTGGGCTTACTCTTGGCATAGCGTTTATGCTGTTGATCTAAAACATTCTACTGCCTTAGCAAGGGAGCAACAGAGCAATGGAAATCCTCCCCCCCCCCCCAATTGTTAGAGAGCTTAGTTACAGTACTTAAATCCCACAAGTTCAACTGGAAATTTTAAACAAACCAGAGAATCCTCCGTTTTGTGTGATACAATTGTAAATGCTGGCATAATATATTAAAAACTTACGTAAAACCTCTGTGTATGAGGAGTCAGAGATAATTAAGGATGAAAGAAATCCATCAGAGATTTATTTTTTTCCCAACAAAATAGCAAGCTTGCAAAAAAAAACCCACGGAATATATGTATAAGCTGGTGAAGAGAGAACTAGCAGTTCCCATCTAGTTACAATATCACAACTGCCTAAGGCCACCAAATAACATACCAAATATTTATTACTTTGGAAGGATGGAAAGAGAAAGATGCCTATAGTTCAAATTTTTGAGAAAATATATAAAGTCCCTGACATCACTGCAGTATAAAATCAACCAATGGACATAAGATTTTATGTCTTATCTTTCTTAAAAATTCAAATCTAACTAAATCAAATCCTTGAATGTACTGGCAAGTTAAGCTAAAAAAGTTGAACTAAGGGTTAAATGCTTAGAAATCAGTGATTTACTGCCTGACATTCAGTATAGATGGGACACCATCTTGCAATATTTCTTTTAGGCACATTCAACTATGAGGACGCTGGAGAATTTACTATAGCCTGCATTTTGGAACTAAATGGCCTAGTTCATATTTTCTGGATTAATCTATCAGTCAGGAAACAGGTTATATATCTTATAATAAATTGTAAAGCTATGTAGGAACAATGTACACGTAAGAAATATGCCTATTAAAAGTTTCAAAAAGTATACACAGACTATATAAAACTGCTTAGTTTGATTTTAGTCAAAAGATTGAGAAGTTGAAAATTAATTTCAAAGTAACATGGTTATATTTGGGAAGTGCCAAACTAATGTTTTGCATACTTAGAAAACCAATAATATCAAAATTGAGGAGATGCCTTCAAATATTGACACATTTATTTCTAATCTTCCTCAACTTGGTAATATCCATTTTATGACCTTTTCTTATGGGAACAAAAGGCCGCTGAAGCTATAATCAAATTTGCTAAGGATAAGGATAATAATTACAGCAGCAAACTATTCAAAGCCATGGTGATAAACCATTTCTTATATGGTGCACTATTTTGCATCAGGGGCACATCAGCATTACAAGCAATCCATCTCAGATATCTGAGATCCATCTTGTGTGATCTCCCATCCCCAATGCCCTGCATCCTCTGGGTAGAATCTTGCTGTATTTTGTAACAGGTCCAAAAATTATTCTGATGCCTGAAATATTTGCCAGAACAGGTGTTTAAGGGTATGTTCGTAGTTTAGCTCAACCTAGCTAATAAATCCTAATCTTGGAAGAAACATATATCTCCAGACTTACATACTGTTTCATTGTGCTTTACAGCTCTCTCCAAGTGGTTTACAGAGTCAGCAAATTGCCCCCAACAACCTGGGTCCTCATTTTACTGACCTCGGAATGATGGAAGTTGAGTCAACCTTGAGCCAGTCAGGATTGAACTGGTGGCAGTTGTCAGAGTTAGCTTGAATTCTAACCACTAAGCCATTATTAATCAAATAAATAAATTACGGCTCTTATAGTTCATAATTTATATATTGTATGCTAATAGTTGCTTTGGCATAACATTGAAAAAGAGGAACTTTTGCCAAATGGGAGACCAAAACAGTAACAATAAAATCAATAGTATACTGTACATCCATAACAGATTTGATTATGTGCCATTAAGTAGTTTTTGACTCCTAGCAACCATATAGATAGATTTTCTATATCTATCTCTATCCTGTTCTTTTATGTTTTCCAACATTGCACTCATCGCCACTATAACTGAGTGCATCCACCTTTTCTTTCCTTCTATTTTTCCCAGCATTAGAGCCTTCTCTAGAGAACCAGGTCTTCACATAATGTGTCTGATATAGATCATTTTGCCTTGAATGAGAACACTGATGATTTGTTCAATGATCCATTTGTTATCCATAATAGAAGGCTAAAAAAATTAAACAGGAGTGGCTTCCTTATATTACACCTTACACAGCAATGTAGATTTAGGCATTTTTAATATGTTTTTAGGGGGAAAAATTTTTTAGACTAATAAAAAATAATAGATGAAAGGACTTAAATAAAAATAGCAATAATCTTCTCTGTTCAATATAAAATATAAATATCTAGGTTAATATGAACAGTCATGGAAATAAATGAAAGGGAAGGGAAGAATGTGTCACTAGAATTTTTTTCCAGGATTTTGTTTTACTTATATTCAGTAGTGGTTTATTTTTGTTTTATTCTACTGTCACTATCTAACATAGACCTTTTTTCCTTTGTGTTTCATTATTCTAATAATAAAAACACCTTACATGCTTATATAGTTGCAAATTTGGCCTTCTGCAATCTTAACCCATGATGCACATTCTGGGTTTAGAGAAAGACACTGCCAAAATTAAAATATTGGGTTTAAATTTATAAAGCAATACAATTAGATCATTTCAGCTTAATAAAGCCCTTATCATAATGCCATATGTTATTCCCCAAAATCTTTAGAACATTTTCTCAGTCCCATCTGGAAGGGGATTTACTTTGGCAAGATTTGACACCCTACCCTCAAAGGTGACAACAACAAGAATGCCTCTGAGTATGCTGAGCGTATGTCAGAGAGAGACACCCCCATATCGCATCTGGTTCCTAATCATAATATCCCCAAGTATTACTATATTCTTAGGCTAGCCCCCATCAGAAATTGAATGAATCAGCATACATTAATATAACAACAGGGTAAAAAGTAACTCAGACAATTGTTATCTGGCCTGTTCTTGAGCACATCCATCACCTCTGGACTACTGGACTACTGGTCACACTGTTGAACTGCTCTTAATGTTAAGGTTGTCTTTTCCCCTAACACACACAGTTGAAATCTGATTTCCTGTAATTTACAAACATTATTTCATGTCTTACTCTTTGAGGAAAAAAAGGCAGATTGCCACTTTCTTCTATGTGACAGCATTATTTCAGATATGTGAATAATATCACCATATCATCCCTTAGGTTTCCTGTTATCAAAGCTAAACATTTTCAGTTCCTTCAATGTGCCTTTGTAGGAATTTGTTTCTAGTCCTCTTTTATCTTTGATGCCCTTCTCTTAACCTTTTCTATTTTCTCTGAATTCTTTTCAAATTATGTGCTAAAAAGAGAGAAAAGTGCTTGAATGGAATAATTACTTCCTCTGATTTGGAAACCTTCTGCTGGTGTTTGTTTATAGCCACAGCATGCTTACATTACTGACTTATATTCAGTTAGTAATCATTGCCTATAGTAGTTTTAAAAAATTCACAAAGATAGTTATTCAGTCAAGTACTCAGCATTTTATACTGAAACATTGATAAAAATTCTTGGGTACGGTTTTCAAATAAGTTATCAGTCCATTTAATTGTCAGGCCATGTAATTCACATCTAATTAGCTTGCTAATCAGGTTGGCATGGGATGTCTTATCAAATACTTTGGTGAAATGAGAATGTGTATAATATTCCTGTAATGTAGTAAAGAAGGTATCCAATCAGAACATGAGATAAGGTTTGCCTGGCAATATTTGTTCTTTAGAAATTTATGCTGCTTTTTGATTATCACCAAATTGTTTTCACAATGCTTACAAATGTATGAAATCATTTATAATCTTCCTGGGTTTCAATTACATATTGACTACAGTAATCTGTATCTGTAAATTCCCCCTTTTCCCCATGTGTTCACAAAGAGGTTTATCCTTCTCCAGTCATCGTCACCTATTTTGCAAGATATAAACAAACTGTAAGCAATCTATTTAGCTCTGGAAAAGCAATTTATCTGGCCCTAGTGATTTCACTTATTAAAAACAATATTCTCTGACTATGTTTTCTATCAGTCTCAAGTGCAGTCTTATCTCTTCCTGATGTTCACAGTTACCTGTTGGACTACATAACATCTTTTCAAGACTGAATCCAAACAGAAGTTAAGTAAGTAGTTGTTCTTTTGCTCAACCCTTTTTTGAACAGATCTAAAGAACTTAATGTGGTTCTTATCCTTTGCTAACCTCAGCTCATTCTGAACTTTGGCTTTCCTATATCAACTCCATAGACAACCCATCTGTACCTGACCTTGTTGACCTTCTTTCCACATTCTTTTATGTTTTTCAATTTTTACAAAGATTTTTGTGAGGTTTTTGTGAAGTCATATAGGTAGTCCTCAACCTACAACCAAAATTGGGAGTAGAAGATATACTGCTAAGTAAGGCAATTGTTAAGTGTATTGTGACT
Source organism: Sibynophis collaris (assembly GCA_036250565.1). Lineage (NCBI taxonomy): Eukaryota > Metazoa > Chordata > Lepidosauria > Squamata > Sibynophiidae > Sibynophis > Sibynophis collaris. The sequence continues at coordinate 218,615 of JANHFK010000648.1, forward strand.
AATTTTATGACTTCTATTGCTGTGTTGTTAAGTTAATCACATGGTTATTAATAATCAAATTTGATTTTCCCCATTGAATTTGATCATTGGAAGTCAGCTGGGAAGGTTGCAAATTGTATTCATATGACCCAGGGACACCACAACCATCATAAATACATGTTGTTTGCCAAGCTCTTGAATTGGCCTATGGCATACAGGATGCTTCCCAAATTGTTGGGTCGAGTAGGTGCTCATTTCCGTTTCTGTAGCACTGTAGCACAGAATATCAATTGCCATTACTTGATTTCTTACAAGGAAAAACTGCCTTCCTTCTGCTCTTCAGGTTTCATCTTTTTTTTTTCCCAACAAACATACAAACATAAAATTACTTTTCAATATCTCTTACAGTGTGTCGTATGGTAATAAGTATTTAGTGCATTTCAATCATTACTCTCATCTCAAATTGTCATATCTTTATATTATATCTTTTTTTCTGAGAAGAAATTCACATTCCCATATCAGAGAACTACCCTCTGTCATGCCTCTAGAAACAGCACTGAATTTTGTAGTCTTGATATGGGGACTTAATTAGATTTAGTTAAAGGTTTGAGATAATGGTTGGGATATTTTCCGTGCTTTCTTTTTCCCTACAGTTTAATCTCCATCTCACCGGTGACATCCATGCTATTACTGCTGCCAATAACTTGGTTGCTGCTGCTATTGATGCCCGCATCTTCCATGAGGCTACACAGTCCGATCAGGTAATTTGATGCAATTAATGACTCTCTCTCTCTTCTAGTATGCTTTGTGCATAGTCTGTTTAGCTGAGATTTATTGTGTGCCGATAGCTCCTTAATTACATGCTTTGTTCTTTTAAGGCACTCTATTCACGATTGGTTCCTTCAGTTGATGGTGTTAGAAATTTCTCTGATGTCCAGATTCGGAGACTAGAGGTGAGTTTGCTTGCAATCCCCAACCTGTATGTACTTCTCAAACTATCCTCAGTGCAAGCACAGAATTTGATATGTAGAGCAAATGCCAGTAGTCTGTCCCATTACCTTCCTGATCCCTACCAATTTTTGAATATACACAGGTATCTTTCTGTGAGTCTTTTTAAACCTGTCGTTCTATCACTACCAGCTTAATCCAAAAGGGGATTGGGAGCACTGCGCACTGCACGAATTCGAAATACTCAGAATTTTAATACATTATTTTCTCTTAAAATATAAGCAAGTTAATATAAAAATGTGATAAGTTAGAAAGGAATATGCCTAACTTCCTGACACTTTTTGAATAATCATAGCAATATCTTCACTTCCTTTCCTTCAAAGGAATACTGGAGCCTCTGTTGAAATAATTCAAAGTTTTATGTTTTTGCATACAGGAAAATGTGCCCTAGTTTAATATATCTTCCTTGAGGCAGAACAAGGTCTTCCCAAAGTATGAGGCAAAGGCAAAGGATGTTAAACAATCATAATTCATATCAGACAGTAACATTGATATCATACGAAATCAAGCTTTACAAGGTTGACCCCATATTTTATCCTTCGGGTATTTCCGAGAGTTTATTTCAGTTTTGCTCATATTGTAGTTGCCTGGGAAGCTATAATACTATTTTTCCCAGTGTTGCTGATTTCTCCTCATAATGTTCCTCCAAGTTCTTCTTGAGAAATTGATAATGATGACTTCCCCATTCCAGTTGTCCATCATAAGTGGCCAAAGATTGCTACCAGTGCACACCTAGTATGATGGCCAATGCCTCTGGGCTTGAATATGGCATGATCTAAATCAGATGTGATAGATGCATAGCTACCACCCTGACCTTTTCTGGATGCTTTGCCCAGGGATACACATCCTTTCCTGATGTGTTTGATGCATTTGGCCTTTAAATGGCATGCTGGGCATAGTTTTATAAAACATAATTGGTGGGCAGGATAAAAAATTAAGGCTGATTTAGTTTAGTTTATGTTTCATTAAAATAAATATAGTTGATGCAATTACTCTTCATTCACCCATTTCATTCTTTTCCCCTTTTCTCTCATTAAAAGCTACAATTTGATAACAATTTTGAAGGTTCTATGCAGGCCATACCCAAGGCTTTTGGGTATTCAGGTTGGGTTCCATTGTTGTAGCTTTTCTTCTTTTACCTTTACACTGTGTTATAGACAGTGCAAGACACCTGCATTCATTAAAAGAATTTTAGGGGAAGGTAGATTTTCTCTGCCTATGTATTTTTTTTTTGCTGATACTGAGAGAGCAAAATAAAAATTCTGCTCATTGATCTCTTGAAGATAATGCTGTTTTCTTAAAATTGTTGCTGGTTTTAGTGAATAGTTGCACTAAAGATAATTATTGAATTCTACTTTTAAGGTGTCCAGATAGGTTTTAGCATTTCAGCTGCATCCCTTTATGTTACTTGTAAAAAAAAAAGTTTTTTTAACCTTTTGCTTAAAAGACTAGTTTCCTGTAACTTGTCAATTTCTTTGCTTAAAGCAATCTACTTTGCTTAAAGACTAGTTTCCTGTAACTTGTCAATTTCTCTCTCTCTCTCTCTCTCTCATTTCCTTCCTTAGAGATTACATATTATGAAAATGGACCCAGCAACTTTGACAAATGATGAAATAAGCAAATTTGTGAGATTGGATATCGATCCAGATAGCATAACATGGCAACGAGGTATTGCAGCACAAGTAACCTCCAGAAGAAAAGGAGAAAAGCTGTATTGGAAGAAAGATGATTCTGTCTATGGGGATATGGATTAAAATCTAAGCAAGGAATAATACCTGCTGGGTCCTTCACTTTTAATTTTTAGGAGCCATTTAGTTTTGGACAATTTTAATAATTATGAGGCTGGTGCTGTGTTTGCCCTGGAGAAAGCTTTTGCAATTGTATTGCCAACAGTAGGAATTTCTTTTTCCAGAGTAAAAGATTTCAGTCATTGTTTCCTACCCCATAGGTGATCTGTCAGTGTCATTTTTCTCTTTCAGGCAGGAAATTCTTGTTTTTATGCATTAGTGGGAAGATTTGCATTTAACTTAATACAGTCAGAATTTGCTTTTGAAAGACGCCTGCGCTGAATATTCCAGCATAGAAACAGGAGTTCTGCAGCTAGTTGCCTGTTTTCCTTTATTTTGTTATCCTCCTGTTAGGAGTTCATAAAGTCATTGTGTTATCTATTCTGTTGTTAGAGTAGTTATCTAAATTTTCACTTGGTATGAATTATGTGTTGGCCATTTGGATTTTTGGTCAAAATGATTCTCCTTTTTCCCTTTGATAACTGTTTTGCTCAAGGCAACACTAAGGAGGGCTGGTTATTTTATTTTTACTTATAAAAGTAATCTGCTTGGACAGCTTTCATTATCAGATAGATTAAAAAATTAAAATATAATAAATCAATTCCTTAACTTATTAATCATCAGAGAATTCATTTATAGACTTTCTCATAAGTTGAACTGTTACACCAGAATAGTTCAACATATTTGGTGTATTCCTATTCAGGTACTCAAACAGTGTGCATTCTTTGTTCTCTGAACATGTTGAGTCTTCATTGGGCTGGTTTTGGAATGTAAAATTATCTTTGAAAGTCATTATCACTCAAGTTCACCTTCCCTGACCAGAATTCTAGTACAGTTGTGCAATTCTACAAGGTGTAGAAAATTATGCTCCATGAGCTTGGCTGTTTATTTGCAGATGTTTCATTACTTGACAACATCATCAGTGCTACACTAAACTATTAATAGTTTTAAATGTACATGTATAAAAAGTTGCTAAGTTCCCCATGTTCACCCTTTTGTCTTCCCACCTTCTTTTATGTAGTACTGGATACAAATGATAGGTTTCTGCGAACCATTACAATTGGGCAGTCTCCATCTGAAAAGGGATACACACGCACAGTAAGTGTCCTTTCTCTTTCACTCAGATTCTTTTAGAATAGCAGGGATTTTTATCCCAACCGAGGGCTGATTTTGAGCTAAGGGTTTGTGCATCTCTCTCTGTTTCCCAGATGTTCCCATTCCCATTTTGCTTCCATTTTGAGGGCTGCTACTACCAATGATAATGATTGTGTGAAGAAACTTGGCATATTTGAGATTTTCTCTTTGAGTTTTTGCCCTCTTTCGTGTACAGAATGACACAATTCTTAAAATGCTCTAACCTGTCATTGCTCAAAAGGCTGCCATCCACCTGGTGCTGTTCAGATGATCAATGACTGCTAATTAGGAGATCCAGGAAGGGTACTTCTGAGCATCCAGACAGCACCAAATTTGGAAAAGGCTACCACAGATGCTTAGAACTGATTCTGTTTCTAGATTATTGTGACTCCATAATTATAGGCGTTATGTCCTGTCCATGTCTTTTTATTCCAACTGTGTTCAGTTATGTCTATTTTGGACCTTGTTTGTCTTTTGCCTTCCTTGCAGGCCCACTTTGACATTGCAGTAGCTAGTGAGATCATGGCAGTTTTAGCACTCACAAACAGCCTGG
>JANHFK010000648.1:235884-246473 GCA_036250565.1 Sibynophis collaris
ATCTATCTATCTATCTATCTATCTATCTATCTATCGATCTATCTATCTATCTATCTATCGATCTATCTATCTATCTTTCTTTCTTTCTCTTTCCTTCCTTCCTTCCTTCCTTCCTTCCTTCTTCCTTCCTATCTCCTTCCTTCCTTCCTTCATTAAAATTTAGTATCTATTTTTTTTAAAATTAACATTCTTGAATACAGCACACATAATTGTTTCTACATTTTAATTTCTGAAACAATGTGTGTGCAATATTAACTGGCAGAATCTTGATTTACAAATCTTGTTCTTTTGAAATTATAGTGGGAGCCACAGAGTTAAGTTGTTGAAGATAACTAGAAACTGACTTGAATAATGATGCTATGTATATCAAAGCATACATCATGTTTCATATCCTTACACTTCTTGAGAGCAAGTTGTCTTTTACCACGGTTCACTTATTTAATCTTTTATTTCTAAGGTCATTAATAAAATTTATTGGTGCCTTGACAACACTAAGACAATTTAGTAGAGTAAAAATCTAACTGATAAGTTTCGATGTTACCATTTCAAGCTAATTACATTATTAGCTTTTTTACTGCAGGGATTTCTCCAATAAACTGAAGTATGAATCCAGAAACATTTACATTAGGAATGATTGCATAGCAACAAGATGTAGATGATAGACAAATGGACAAAAAGGTAGAAAAAGTAGAGGTAGAAAAATATGGGATAGACAGCATCACCACCAGATGGATTTGTAACTGGCTGACAAACTACATTCTTAATAGAACTACATCTACATCAGGGGTGTCAAACTCGATTTCATTGAGGGCCGCATCAGGATTGTGTTTGACCTGGGGGGGGCAGGTGGGCATGGCCAGGGTGAGCATGGCCAACTCAACACCACTCGAGCACTTCTGCCAGTGAAAACAGGCTCTCAGGCTCCACTTTTGGCTGCAACAGCCTCCTGCAATCCACTGGCCAGTTTTTTAGAGGCACCACGGGCCTGTCTTTCACTGTTTCCAAGGTGGCCTCATAGGCCAGATCTCAGCAACCCGTAGACTGGATCTGGCCCCCAGGCCTTGAGTTTGACACCTCTGATCTACATGGAGGGAAGGAAGCAGTGGAGTATCCCAAGGTTCCGTTTTAGGCCCAGTATTCTTCAATAACTTTATAAATGATTTAGATGAGGAAATAAAAGGGAACCTAATCAAATTTGCATATGACATCAAGCTGACAGGAATGCCAATGACCCAGAAGATACACTCAAAATCAAGATGGATCTTGACAGACTTGAACACAGCCCTCTCTAAGCAGTCTACCAAGTCAGTATATTGCCTCAAACAATATGGGTCCAATATAAGAGAGAGAGAAAGAGAGAGAGAGACAGAGAGAGAGAGAGAGTTACTATATTAGGGAGTATAGTTTGTTCAGACATGGACCAAATTTTGTCCTGGATGAGATATAACATTAATTTTTTGTTACTTATATGTGTAGTCTGAGCAAGACTTTACCATATCTTGATTTAATGTTGTCATTTAGTCAACGCTTTTTGTCTATATGTATTTTTCTTAACTATCTTGTCATTGTCAATTTAGTTTTGGATATCTAGATACCGATTCTCTTCTGCTGGTTAATGACCTCAATAAAGTTAAGTATGAGTGGGACTTTGCCTGCATTAAACTTTTATTCCTTTGAAGAAAACATTTAGTCTGTGGTGTTTGAACTTGTGCTACCCTTAACTGCTCAGGTCAATGTAGTGTTATTGTTTTTCCCCTTGGCAGTGAACAATTTACCAATTACATCCCATCTTAGTAAGATTTGATTCAGCTATTGCTCTGGTTAGCTTCTGATTTTACTATTGCAATATAGTCTACACAGAGATGATGCTGAAAAATATCTTTAAAATTATAGTATCTCAAGAAGACTTCTGTCAGACACTAACCACCAGGAGCATGTGATATCTACAGACTTTAGGATGAAATTCAAATTACTTATTTATCATATACTGTACCTCCATGATTATTTTGGCTCTTGCTTGCCCGAAGAGACTTCCCCCATATGTGACAAACCAGAGGCTGTGATCATCTTTAAAAGGAGTATCACAAGAATAAATATTGGAGAGGGGCTCAGAATTAATTAGGATAAGGACCTTCTCTGTGGCAGCACCGACTTTATGGAAATCTCTCCCAGTAAAACCTTAGAGTGGTTTGTTTTAAGAGGCTCCAAATTTGCTTTTATTTTCAAAACTCCTGTGCTAAAAAAACCTGTTTTTATTATTCTTTTTTATTATTTTATTATTCCTAGTATTTGGTTATTGTTGTTTTTTTAACATAGATGTTATGCTGTAGGCTTTAAATATGATAGATGGATAAATTTACTATACAAAATTGTGTAAGTTCCTTTTTTAATAATTTTCTTTAATTAAGAACTTGGTATGAAAGTTTAAACCTTGTAACATTTATAGTTACTGGTTTGTGTTAAGCTACTGAAGTCTTTTATCAAAAATCACATCAACTGAAGATAGTGGCTAATTTGGGAATCTATCAATAGAATAAGACTTGTTTGAATATTGCTGCTTTTCTGAAAACAGAAAGGTGGGGTGGGATAGGGGTACTGGTCACTTTGGTGGAGACCAAATTGGAAAAAAATATTCAGGCAGGATTATATTATCTTTAAAATTGGAGTGGCTTTTTTTTTTTAAACAAACAGAGGAAAATAGCTCTTAGAAACTCCTGATAGCATGCCCAGGAAGGCAATTTTCTCATCATAACCAAAGAGAACAGGCACTTTTTCTTCACAAGAATGTTCATAGGAATTATGCTACTTCAATATATAGAACTGTTCCCACTAGGATTATTTGTTTGTTTGTTTGTCAAATTTATATAGCTGCCCATCTAACCAAACGTTACATCTGGTATAATACTTATTTGTCATTTATGGCATGTTCAGGTACTCTAAAATAGATTTCGAAGAAATACTAGACATTATCTAAAGACCATAATTCAATGGGCTCTAGACAGAACTGGGAAAGATTTGAGGCGCTGCCAGTCAGACTGATGCTTAGTGGTCTGACTCACTACAGGGGAGCTTCCTGTATTTCTACAACCAAAATAGCTATATTGAAGCTTGTTATGTAAATATTTCAGAATCCACAAAGGACTGTTTATATTTTTTAATAACAAGAACTCTTGGTCAAACCGGATATACAGTAAAAGCCAAATAAAAGTAAAACTAAGAGCAAAGCAGAAAAAGTATTTTTAAAATTATAGTTCTGCCTTTCTCCCAGGAGTTCAAGTATTCCCATGTCTGGTTTTCACCAGTAACAATGACTTTGTAAACTAAGTTAGGTTCGCCCAAAGTCATCCAATGAATTCTGATGGCTGATTGACTTGAAATCTCCCTTGTTCTGATGTAATCGACATCACACTGGCATTTGTGGTTGGATTGAGAGAAGAAAAACAAATAACTTTAACTATTATATTTAAATTCACATTTAACAAATCTGCAAACTGCAACTGTCTTCATATTATGTACTGCAAAGATTTCAGGGCACATGTTGGGAAAGTCTTAGAAAGACATTTATTGAGTTATTTCTCTGCTTTATATTTTGTTCTTCTCTCAGACCTAATGAAGGCATTACTTTATTGTACCTCTATGGAATTATTCTAATCTAATCAAATGCTACCTTTTGCTGCAATCTTAACCAAAGAGGCAAAGTTCCATTGGTGTTATTGAAAGCTAGCATAGAGATATTACTTGATGCTCCCACACCTTATTGCTTAGAAAACATACTGTAAAAATGTTGATTTATATTTAAGAACCTTTATGCATGAAGTGGATTCCACATTCATAGGCATGGAAGCTACTTGGGGGTGTGAATTCAATGGCACTGATTCTTCAGAATCCTACGATCACAAGACATCAGAAAGGTGTAACAGGGAAGGTTTTATTCTGAATTCCCTTTTTCTGCTCACTTTTTGTCTAAGACACTAACTGGGCACAATTCTTTCTTCCTTCCTCTCCAGGCACACATGTACAGAACATATATTTTTGGACTCTTTGCCTGGTAAGAGATTGTTAACTAGGTGCTGTCTGCCTACCTCTATATATTCCCTGCAAATAAACCTTATTTCTGTTATAGTTGTGATACTTTTTAAAAATGAAGTTACAGTTATAAAACCTACTTCATTAATCATTGTTCAGGACAGACTTCCACTCTCAGGAATGCTGACACATAAGGGGTGGGGTCCACTTACCTTTGCTATTGGTTTGCAATGGGAGGACGCGCGAATACATGATAACATCCGGGAAGGTGGGCGGAGCCTCCCACCACCGCTACTACCGGTTCGCAAGATTCGGAGCAAACAGGTAGGAACCCACCACTATGACACATGGAATGCTCCTACCTCCAACTGCTAATCCCAATGTCAGAAACCAACATGCACATTCTCCAGCAACTGGATAGTTTGTCTACCCAATGAGAAACAGTAGCTCTTGTAGGATTTTCTATTGTATTTTCCCTTAAAGTTTAAGGAACCTATATTTAAAACTGCATTTAAGATTCAAGCTGGACATTAAGATCTTGAAGAAATTGAAGTTATTATTTCTCCTCTCAGTTATCCTATTTCAGTTTCATTCCAATAAGAAGAAGAAACAACTACGGAAGTGAAAGTTAAGTCCTGAAAAGTCTACAAATTAGCATAATATGTCCTCTGCCTCTGCTGTTGTGGATGAGGCTTATGACTAATGCTGAATCAATTAAAATAGATAAATCTATAATAGAAGTATAATTCTAGACCTGAATTGCATCACTGATTCCCTGGTGAGTAGCAGGAAGATACCTGAGGCCAAATTTACCTAATTGTTCCATAATAAACCCTTGTGTTTAATCACAGGCTGTTTCAAAGGAACTCCCGATAGTTTTAATTAATTAGCTTCTTGCCACATTTGTTCATGGAATTGAAAATAATTCACATTTCTTATCATAGCTGGCAAGCCATCAGTTTTTACACTGTAGGGTATCTTTAAACAAGAGTCTTATTCCTCACTTCAGAAGCTTTTGTTTTAGGAAAATTAATCTAGAATTAATTACACCTATACAGACAATATATAGGATGTGTTCTGGCATTAATAACGTTGTGGTTCAACAGTAGGAAACACTGTTCGCTTTATTTCAATGGTGCCCAACAAGGCAGGGTGAGGATGTTTTACAGGTGCCTTTGTGCATAGCTTTTCCAAGTACAGCACATGATTTGCATGCAGAAGAGTCCACATTCATGTCCTGAATAACAATGTCAGGGAAAAAATGCCTTGCTGATGTTGCCCGACACATTCAAGAACTCTTCAAGTCAGAAGAGATACCACTGGGTGAGATCATGGCTTTGTGTCAGTGTGCTCAAAGATTTCTGCTTTTGAAACTGCTTTAGAGGAATCACTGTGCATGAATCAATATTTTGAATAATCTTGACATGGTTTCAATACACATTGTCACAGGTAATGGTTGGATAGAAATTATATTCATCAATATATTGAGCTTAAGTGTAGAAGCAATTCCACATTGCATGGTATTGCTAGCTTCAAAGATGTTTTAATCTCATTTTACAAAATGATTCCCCTTGCTTCCTGTGTGCTTTTGCACAAATATAACCAAAATTATCTCCTGTCCTTTCCATGCATTTTATTTTAAAAAGTTTACAGTTGTCAAAAACCTTTGCAACAACAAATTTGTTCCACTTTCTTATATTTTAAAAAAATATTGGACAGGCCAAAATAAACAAGATATTTGCATCTCATTGGATAGAGCATCATCTATAAAATATGGGAAGGGAATACACAAATTGAAATTACATGTAATTAAAATAACTGAGTGGAAGTATCTTAGTTCACTTTCAAGAATTTGGGCTTTTGAGAAAATGAAGTAGGGAAAAAATGTTGAAACGCTACAGTAAATGGATGTCAACTTTATTCCAGAGACTAAATTTAAATGTTAATACATAGAATTAAATGTTGGCTAAAGTTGTAGAAATATAACTTGAAGAGTAGTAACTTGAAGATGAGAGGGAAATCACACATATTTTTGCCATGCTCAGGCCACTTTCTACTGACATGTAAGCTTGCAACAACAATTCCTCCTTGGAGTTATTAAAGTGGCTGAACCCGGGCGATTCCAATAGATTACAAAGACTCTGATAACATTTGTGACTAATAGAATGAGTATCAGTGTCAAAACAGGACTAACTGAATATTAAAAGCATTGGATTAAAAGGCTTGCCTATTAAAATCTCCATGTGATGTGGCAGTGCAACATTGTTTTGAGTAACCAGACCATAAAACACAATTTTACCAAAAAAGACTCAAGAAAGAAGGCAAAGAGATTTCTAGGAGAGCAATGTGTACACACAAATACACATTGACATGAAAAATCTCCTCCTTTAATCAACTTATTTACCCTGTTGAAAGCTCATGATGACAAAGTGTCTGAACTACAGATGCTTGGGAGCCAATATTCTTCAATGCCTCATGCGTTGAATTATGGCTCTCATGGCAGGCTGTGCCGACGGAGATGGAAACGGGTGGTGATGTGCTCTAGTAGGGGATAAATAGCATTAACCTCCATTGCTTTTTCTTTCTTTTTGCTTTGCTACCAATGTGTTTTAGGCAATGGCTTCAACCAGGCAATTCCTCCACCTTAAAAAAAAAGTCTTCTCTCCAAGATTAGCACTTAATTTCTTAAATATACAAAAATAAAAATATTTTTAATGAAACCTTTGCCACTGTGAGTGTAGGCTATTGTAATATATTGTTAGAAAAAAAGAATGATTAAACACCAGAAATATTCAAAAACAAATAACCCAACAGCCAGTTGCCGGAGATGTTTAAATGTGAAGAGGGTGTGTGATAGAGTTGACAGAGTACAATCCTTCCAACTTCATGGTACTATGCTTCTGACATTACAGAGACATCATTTTTACAATGGCTGCATCATTTTTACACTAGAATCTGAAAAATATACAAATAAGTCATTTTATTTTAGAATGAAATGTTTTTAGTGAATAAATCTGTGGGGAATAAGTACATTTATTTTTCTACCATTGGAATAAAGAGTCTCTTTTATAGAGGCATATAAGAGGCATTGCTCTTTGTTATTTACAGGGTTTCGTATTCTCGGCTTTCTTTCTCTCTCATGTCTGTGTCTGTAACCATTTGTCTCTTCATACTATTACTATGGTCTCTTTGCTAGCACTTTTGTAACTTTGATTCAAATTTCACAGAAAAAGACACAATAAATGCCGGGCGTGCCTCCGTTCAAAACCCAAGAAAGGAAACCCCCAACTCCATGTTTGTAGAGAAGAGATACTTTTACTCAGTTTGAAATGATAGCAACAAAAGAAAAGGAAGATCTGAAACAAAAGGTGTGAAAGCTACATATTGAAAGTATCCCCAAATCCCTCCCTGAAGGACCCAGGGTAAATGTCCAATCCCTAATCCATATGATGTCATGTGGGGCGCATCTTTAGGTGGTTTTCACCCATCTGGTATTCTGGGACGGTTGACTTTGACTAAACAAGTCCATTCAGCTGTGCAGTAGATCATGGGAACAATCTTCCCTTTTTGTTCACACAGGGCATCTCTCTCCAGCTCACATTCCCCCACCCAAATGCCAATCCTCCCCCCCACTGTTACTATGGCAGCCGATAGCAAGCAAGCATCATAGAGGCTGACAGTAGGCTTTCCTATTCACAAAGCATAGTGGATATGCACTTTCTCTTAGAAATTGAAAGTGATTAGAAGTAAGCAGTCAGCAGCCTCAGTACATGATGATCCTGGATGCTGATGCTTCTTCTCATGATCTGAACCTCACAAACTCCAAATGGAAAGTAAATCTTCAGACTGTAGGTTGGAAGCCATCACATTCCTACACATAGAAACTTCATCTACTAGCTATTGTGGGGAAAATGGCCACTTAAATAAGGAACCAAAGCATTTGGAGATTAGGTGCAGCAAAGTACCTTCCATTGGCATGCACTGCTAGAGTGATCACTGGGCTTCTAATGAAAAGAACATCTCAGTGCCTGGAGACAATGAAGGCCTGGATGAAGTGCAACACGCTTCAACACAAAGCAAGGCTGAGTAGTTTTAGGGGTTTGGACCTCTCAATGCCAAAGAGCTTCCATTTTTGTCCTGGATGGAGTGGCACTGCCTCAAACAGAGTTGGTCCACAATCTGGGTGTCCTCCTGGACTCACTGCTCCTGCTGAAGGCTCCTGCTTGATTTCCATTATTATTTACACAACAACATGAAATCACAGCTCCCAGTTTTTTAGCTGGTGTTGGCCTTCATTTGCATTCATTATTTCCCATGAACATAGGATGTTGTAATGTATCAGTGTAATATATGAATGGATCCAAGCCTGGGGCCTTTTGTAATTGCTCCTAAGTCCCATTGTCTGCTTGTTGACAGATGCCCAGGAACTGAAACATAGTTCTTGCTGATCTGGGTGATGGCAAGTCAGTATAGGAGTCTTTTTCTGTCTTCACACCATATTAAAGTTGATCATTATCCATGATGGATAAACTTAGTCTAGCTCTTCCACTAAGACCTGTCTGGCATGGATGATCCTTCTAGTAGAATGTGCCATCACCACCATAACTCTCAACCTCATCAGAGCAATACAAGCTCCTTCCCCACAACAAAGAGCTATCCATGGAGGGGATTATTGTTATGTGTTGGTAATCTACACCTAGAGTCACAGTGTAAGACTGGTGGAGATTTAATAATTCAAATCCTAATTATTATTATTATTATTATTATTATTACTATTTCCTCCTTTTTAACATATGTTTAATTTATGTCAGCTTAAATCTCTTCTTCTAGGGTCATTAAGTGATTTCAATTTGTCTGTTCCTTCTTACATTTATGCTTTCTTTTATGATTATGCTGTGTGCAAGTCATCATGCATGACATTCACCTTCCACATGGGGAATAGGTTTGACTAGAATATCTCATGAACACACCTAGTTGTTTTTTTTTAATTTTGTGTTTAAACTTTAAAAATGATTTATTTATTTAAATTTGCTACTTCTACACAATGTTATTTCCCTTGGAGATCAGCAATGTTAATTATGATATTAAATAAAACATACCAATACTATGAGATATTTATATTTTATATTAAAATTACATCATGAAAAATAAGTGGAACAAAAAGAAAAAGTGAAATGTTCTAGTGAACTGCCTACAAAAAAAAATCAAAAACGTTTTTTTAAAAAATCCTAAACTAAACAAAAAAAGCAAACTAAGAAAGCAAAATTCCTAATCTTTTCCTAAATATATATGCAAGTACATATCCACTTAAGTCCACTTAAAAATAGAATCGCCCAAACATACATAGATAGATATCAATTACTAAGTTCACATTATTTTGTTTATATTTTTCTTCCAAGTAGTGATTCAGTTTTTAAAGAATAAATGTAACCTATATTTATGGACAATTTTTTTTTGTCTCTCAGGCAATTCAAAAGGCTGAAAGTTGAGCAACGTCATTAAGCCAACATTGAAGTTGGGAATATACACAATCTTCCATAATCACCTCCTTTGCTACAATCTGAGACAATAAATTGAAGTTCTTCATTGTATGAAACTATGTTCATTGTATGAATCTATATTCCATATTTGGGGGAATATAATTTTAATAAAATATTGACATGTTTAGCACTCAGCTAATTTTGAAAAATCTGATGGAATTAGAAGAGAACATGTGTATAACACATGTATCAAGATTTTTCAAATTTGTTACATAAAACAATTACAGAATAATAGAATAAGAGTTGGAAGGGATCTTGGAGGTCTTTTAATCCAACCCCCTCTCAAGAAGGAAACCCCTATACCAATTCAGATATATGGTTGTCCAATCTCTTCTTAAAAACCTTCAGTGTTGGAGTACCTACAACTTCTGAAGGCAATTCGTTCCACTGATTAATTGTTCTAATTGACAGGACATTTCTCCTAATTCAAGTTTGGTTCTCTCCTTGATTAGTTTCCATCCATTGCTTCTTGTTCTGCCTTCAGTTGCTTTGGAGAATAGGTTGACACACTCTTCTTTGTGGCAACCCCTTTGTATGCATTACTCTCCTGTCACTTAATCTTCTTTGTTGCTCTTCTCTGCACTTTTTCCAGACTCTCAACATCTCTTTTATATCATGGTGACTAAAATCGTATGCAACATTTCAAGTATGGTTTTATCAAGGCATTATAAAGTGGTATTAACACTTCATGTGATCTTGATTCTGTTAATGCAGCCATGACTGTGTAGGTTCCAATGTATTGCATTTTAAAAAACATTATGAGAGGGTCCAATAAAATCTCTGAGTGTATTTTCCTGAACTAGCTTCCAAATGTAAACTATTTTTTAAATCCTAAGAAAATTACCGTATTTTTCAGCATATAAGACTCACCTTTTTACCCCCGAAAAGAGGCTGAATTTGGGTGTGTCTTATATGCCGAAGGTAGCCCCACCCACTCACTGGCCCCCACCTTCAGATGTTTTCACCAAACTTCTGCGTGTTAAGAGATGGGCGCCAGGAGCAATTTCTTCTCTCCGGTTTCTT
>JANHFK010000654.1:82430-92653 GCA_036250565.1 Sibynophis collaris
TGTGTGTGTGCACATACACACATACATATATATCCAAATCAGCTGTTTCTACAGTTTAAAAAAATCTTTTATGATGCTTACTGTCTTAGGACAAGGAAACATTTATTTCCAAAGCAAGCCAGTCTGGTATAGTGACTGAAGTCTAGAGTAGAAATAGAACACCACGAGTTCTAGTCTTGCGGAATGCATTAAGCCAGTTGTCCCAGATTTTGGGACAGTCAGACTCTTTCAGCCAAACCTTACAATGCTGTTGTGGGAAAAATAGAACACAGAAGCATTAGGTCTGTAGGCTGCCTTAAAAAAAAATTTAAAAAGAAGTTAACTCTTGTTTTAGGAACTTATTGGATCCTAAGCAGGTACTAATTCTAATGCTCAACTAGTGTTAAACAGTGATAGTCCTAAGGATCCTTCCTCTCAAATCAGTTGTCATGCTGAGAAAACTGATGAGAACAATCCTGTTTGTTTAAGATAAACCTTTACCAATATATCTCTCTATCTCTCTATACATACATACATACATACATACATACATACATACATACATAAATACATACATACACATACTGTATACATATACATATTATTTATTTATTTATTTGTATCCTGCCCTTATTATTTTTACAAATAACTCAAGGCAGCAAGCATACCCTTCCTTCTCCTATTTTGTCCACAACAGCAACCCTGTGAGATAGGTTGGGCTGACAGAGAGCAACTAGCCCAAAGTCACACAGCTGGCTTTCATGTCTGAGGCAAGACTAGAACTCACTGTCTCCTGGTTTTTAGTCTGGTACTTTAATCATTAGACCAAACAGGCTCTCCATTTCTTCATTAATGCAGCCTAAGGAACTTGAGATTCTTAAAAAGAAAACAAAAATAAGAGTAGGAAAGGGCTTTGAGTCTTAGCTTTGAAAAAGGGAAAATTTTAAGCCCCACCTGATTAACAATCTGAATTTTTTTCCCCTCCTGACTTTGCTGCATTTAAGTAAGAAACGACAGGTGCAATAATGATTTTCTCTAAATGGTACTAGTTGAATTTGGCTGCAAAGGAAGGGGAGAATAGCAAATCTCACCATTTCTTTCATTAACCAAGTAATACAGTACTTGAGATTTTCGAAGTTGGATTGTAGGAGAAAGTCAGGCTGACAGATTTCCCCCCATTCCTATAAACAGCTTGGGTGTCCCAAGGATGATTGTTTAAAGCTAACCAGGAACAGCTGAGTGTTGGCTGTATATATGTTAAACAATCCACCCCACCCCACCCACTCGCTCCTTTGGCCATTAAAAGCATGGCGTGTGGCACATAAATGAAACACGTTCAGAGCTTATTGAAGCTTTCTTTCAGCAAAGGAAACAATACGGAGCTGCCTTGTTTAATCCTCCTTCTCTAACAAAGCCAAGACTTGGAGGCAGACTCATTCTTATCAGGCTCTTTCAAGCCACCCTTGTGCGAAACAAGATGCTGCGGTTCAAGAGAGATTGTTTTTTTTCTTTCTTATGTATTGCCAAATGGCAAGAAAAAAATATAAAACCTAATGAAGTGTTGCAAGTTCAGCCCCGTGTTACAGGGTCCACGCTATTCCAGATAAAAGCCCCCCCTCGTAAGCCCCTAGCAAGCCTAGCCACCACTGCTTTTCCCAGCCTTCCTTTAAGCCAGGATCAAGTACAGGTAGTCCTCGACTTACGACCACAATGGAGCCCAAAGTTTCCATTGCGAAGCAAGTGAAGTGAGTTTTGCCCCTCATTTTACAACCTTTCTTGAGAATCGTGGCAGTTGTTAAGTTAGAAACACAGTTATAAAAGTGAATCTGGCTTCCCCATTGGCTTTGCTTGTCAGAAGGTCGCAAAAGGTGATCACATGACCCCCTGGGACGCTGCAGCCGTCATAAATACGAGTCAGTTGCCAAGCGTCCAAATTTTTGTTCAGGCGCCCACGGGGATGTATCAATGGTCGTACGTTTGAAAAACGGTGATCAAGTCACTTTTTTCAGTGCCCTTGTAACTTTGAATGATGACTAAATGAATGGTTGTGAGTTAAGGGCTGCCTGTGCCATGGGGTTTTCCCCAATGTTTTTGACTGCGACATCCATCAACCCTGGCCTGCAAAAGGATTCCCTTGCTTCAAGGCTGTCTTCATAGTAGTGGTGAAATCCAATTTTTTTTTACTACCAGTTCTCTGGGCGTGGCTTGCTGGGCATGGCGTGGTAGGCATGGCAGGGGAAGGATACTGCAAAATCTCCATTCCCACCCCACTTCCGCTACCGGTTCTCCAGAATCTGTCACAACAGTCAGGAAGCCAAATTAGAGCAAACCAGAGAGGTAAGTCGTCTAGTCTCTGATTGAAGCGGGGCCACACAGGGGTGAAATCCAGCAGGTTCTCACAGGTTCTGAAGAACCAGTAGTGGAAATTTTGAGTAGTTCAGGGAACCGGCAAATACTACCTCTGGCTGACCCCAGAGTGGGGTGGGAATGGAGATTTTGCAGTACCCTTCCCCTAGAGTGGGGAGGGAATGGGGATTTTGCAATATCCTTCCCCTGCCATGCCCACCAAGCCACGCCCACCAAGCCACACCATGCCCACCAAGCCACAGAACCGGTAGCAAAAGAATTTGGATTTCACCACTGGGTGGGATCAAAAAATCAATCATGCGATTCAAGTCTGACCCAGGTTTTTTTGTGCAATGTAGTGGAAAAGGGACAGGACTTCAGCACTGTGAAGTCACAAGGTTGACAGTTTTTAAAAAAAACTTCTGGTTCTAATCGAATGTAGATTAAAACTTCTGGTTCTAATCGAATGTATTGATATTTTAAAAATGAAATATAAGAATTTTAAATGAATATAACATATACAATCAGCTAGGAGATGATCTTTCATTTCTCTGTGTGCTGTAAAGAAAATCTTAAATCATTCAGTGTTGTAGGCATAGCCTGTGCATCACCATGAACCAGATTTATTGTTAACATCTCCCCCACCCCCTGCTTTTTGCTAAGACTATGGAAGATGAAGGACTTTTTCTTGGCTAAGCACATTTTTTTAATTCAACCTTTCAAATTACTTAATATATTTATAAATAAATTGTTGCTCTAAGACTTACATTTCCAATTATTTTATATTAAGTTTCTTTTGAATTCAAACTAGCAAATATGCTATTTGTCTTGTCGTTAACTATTTTGAACAACTTTATTCTTTAATGGAATGAGTTGTACAAATAAACAAATAAATGATGATAATCAGGCTATAAAATACACAAAAATGAGAATCCAACTTTTCCCCCCTGTTTGACTTTTTAAGAAATGTGCATTAGATTTAACATAGTGGGATAGTATTCAACATCCTTCTTAAACCACAAAGGCTTTAATTGAAAATATACTCACCCAAATAATTGATGGTTACAAAGCAGGTGATGCATACTGCTTTCATTTTTCAAAGCATTATCACTCCACTGGAACATGTATAATATCTAAGTTCCATAAATACCTAAGAAGCAGAGATGCTTTTGGCTAATTAAAATAAAGACACCTTCACTCATTTGCTAATTTTTTCAATGAATAAAGCCTTTTCACTGGATAAATCTATGTTTTTCCTTATGCAGGAAGGTTACTCTGCCAGGTTATGTGCTCCCGCCCTGCTGCCTCTCCACACATGCACATATGGCAAGAGTTCTACAGGCAAGAGTTCTACAGGCCCTCCAAAAGCACCCCTGTTGCACAGGTCCAGATTCCAAGCTCAATACAGCAAGAGACACTTGATAACCAATAGGCACACACAAAGTCCAGGAAAGCAGTCCATGAGTCAAACAGGCTAGGATACAAAGCCTAAGCACACAAGGCACAGAACTGGGCATGTTGCTCCAGCAACACTCAAGTCTTCAGGGTGGGTTTAAGTAGGTAATGCCAGTCCAGCCCTTCATGAGAGGTGAGATTACCACTTCATGAGTAGTCTAGCTGACTGGCATTGTGACTGTCTTCTGTCTGCTCTATGTATCCTTGGATCAGGAGGAGATGTGGAATCCACCTCCTCGCTAACTGCTGCTCCCAGTTCTCTCCTGGAGCCTCATCACCTCCCTCAGCCTTAGCCTGTCACTCATCCCATCGACCCAGATGAAGCTGCTACATCCGGCTAGCATTCTCTGAGCCCTGATCTTGACCAATAAATAGCAATAGCAATAGCACTTATACCACTTCACAGTGCTTTACAGCCCCCTCTAAGCAGTTCACAGAGCCAGCATATTGCCCCCAACAATCTGGGTCCTCATTTTACCCACCTCTGGCACCCTGCCTGGTTTGTAACTCCACCTTGCAGGTATTTCTAATCTAATGATTGGTATTTAAGGCAGCTTTTTGCAAGCAAAGCAGCTTTTTGTATTTTTAAACAGGTAATCCTTGACTTACAACAGTTCATTTAGCGACCATTCAAAGTTACAATGGCACTGAAAAAAGTGATATGACTGTTTTACTTACTATTGTAGCATCCCCATGGACAGGTGACACGCCCCTCGACGTGAGTGACGTAAAGTTGGCAGGCCCACCCAGTCACATGACCACCCAGCCATGCCTACCCAGTTGGTCATTAGGGCAGAGAACCAGTTGTTAAATTATTTGAATCCCACCACTGTCTGTATGCCAAAGCATTCTAGAGTCAAAAGTGAGGCCATCAGTCCAATAGCTAAAGTTTGGGTTTATGCAAATAGGATTATGCAACAGGACAATGGTCGCAAAACACATCAGCAAATCTACAACAGAATGGCTGGAAAAGAAAAAAATCAAGGTGTTGCCATGGCAGTCAAAGTCCAGACCTCAACCAGATTGGCGGGACCTCAGAGAGTTGTGCATAAAAAAACACCCACAAACCTCAATGAACTGAAGCAATGTTGTTAAGAAGAGGCCAAAATTCCTCCACAACACTGCAAGAAACTGATAAAAATCATACAGAAAAGAATTACTTCTAGTTCTTGCTGATAAAGGTGGTTCTATAAATTATTAAATCATACATTTTTTCACACATGACTTCTCCATTTTGGTTTTCTTTTTATAAATTAAATGATGACCTGATGTAATATGTCATGTGTTATTGTTCATCTGTGGTTGTATTTACCTACTTATAAGAACTTCTAAGGACCAAATGATTTTTACTACATCCTAATATGTAAAATCATAGAAGTCAAGCAGAGTGTACTTTCTTTTTCACATGACTGTATATCTGGAGGTCCTGGGGATGGATTATACATTTGCAGATATATACATTCGGAGAGAAATAAAAATAAACACAGTGTCAGTCTTCTGGTCATGATCAAATTGGGTTGTGACCAAAGTCACGCACATCTACAATATGTTAAAAACCCATGTCTTTCATGCTTGTAACTCAAAATGGTTACAGTCAAACCTTCTATGCTGATGTTAATCAGGAATCTGATGAATTTGATGATTGCGCACATGTTGAGATGGCAAGACTGAAGTTCAGGCCTCAACAGGCTTCTGAGGCCACAAAAACTTTCACAGGAAACCACTAGCCTATGGGTTCGGCATGTGATCAAAACCACAGAAGGCTTGCTTGACTATTTCTATATCTTATCTGCCATGTGCCAGCTGCCTCTTATGTAATGAAGCGAAAGCAAAGGAATGTATAAATATGTGCCTTGCACTATGCTCAGGGTTCCTTCCTTCTTAAGAGGAACCCTTTATTCTTTATTCAGCTGAATAAATGCATTAGCTTATCAACATACACATTTAGTCTTTTGTTTTATTGAACCACACCTGTCTATCTACATTACACTAATTTTTCAGATGTGGAGGCTTTAACTGACCAAATTATGCCTAAAGCTTCTGCTTGTGAATTCTACTGAAGCACCAGCTTTGCCCATGGAAGCCATGAGCTCCAAGTAAGGGCAGAAAATATTTTCCACAACCGCTTTGGTGACATCCCAATTGAAGTAGTCCTCACTTACTGACTGCAATTGCTGACTGGCATCTGTGTCACTAAGCGGCCCAATCATGAAGTCACATGACAGTGCCAACTTGCATCTGTTCCTCTGCAGTTCTTAAACAAATCACTGTGGGTTGTTTAAGGCAATTTCACATGACTCTGGCTTGCGTTTTCCTGCCGGCATCCTCACTGATTTTACTTGTCAGAAGCCAGCCGGCAGGTCACAAATGGGGATCATGAGTATGGGATGGTGTAACCAACATAAATGTTCACCGGTTGGCTGAATCCGAATTGGTGCAATTCTTTTTCCTGCACCTTTATAACTACGTTTGCTTCTACAGTGCCATTGTAACTTGAAAGGCTCAGTGAACCATTGGTAAGTGAGGACTACCTTCCCCATGTGTCCTTGATTTTAATATTTGGTATTTAATTTTGTGAGAAATTCCCTCCCCCCCAGAAGAATGAATATTAAAAGAGGAATATAATATTTCCCCAAAGGAGAAATGGAGAAACATCTTAACAAAGCAGCCTCCAGCAGATGAGTGAAGTCTTTAGAGGTGGAGATTTTGTGCCCATTAAGAAAGACGGGGCCAATCTATTCACAAACAAAACACCTTCAGATCCAGTTGATGGAATTAAGAAGGACAGGACAGGACTTTTAGGACAAAATAGGATTAATCAACTGCCATCAGAATAGCAGAAGACCAAAGCTCACTACATTGCACAACCCGCTGTAGCATTTCAAACACAAAACCCCAAACAATGTATAAAGGCCCCCTTATCCCAACCCCATTTTGTCAGCTGTCCCAGAAAAATATGCGGCTGTTGGTTCTGCTCATCAGTTAAACAGAATCCTCCTTTCCAACCAGCCTCCATTTTATTTCCAGCTCTTTTCTCCTGGCTTGGAACTAGACCAGATTTTTCTTCCTACAATTTTATTTAGCTTTTAATGGGTATGTATTATTTTATGTCTCTTAAGCTGTCCACAGTTATGTCATGGTAAGGTTGGCGGCCAATTCATTTTATAATTAAATAAATACACCTGAACAGTCAAAACGTTCAATAGCTATTTTTTTAAAAAGTGCTGAGTTAAGCACAGTTGAACCTGGTGAATACACGGATGGGGGCCCCAATAGGAAGCACCGTGCTTGTTAACTAGAAATTGAAGTAGAACAAAACAACAACAACCCAAAGAAGACTAGAGGCACATCAGTCCGATCTTGTTGCATGGAAAACATCAGGTCCATAACAGAATAATTGAGTTAGGAGGGACCCTGGAGGTCTTCTAGTCCATCCCCTGTTCAGGCAGGAGACCCTATTCCACTCCAAATAAATGGCTCTCCAGTCTCCCCTTAAAACCCTCCAGTGATGGAGCCCCCACAGCCTCTGCAGGGGAGCCATTCCCAAAGAATCAACCTTCCCTTGAAAGAGACTCTCTAAATCTTCCCACCAGGAGGAAAATCGCAGCCACCAGTTTCCCAGCCTGCAGCCCCAGCGGGCTTCAATTTGGGGAGGGGAGGAACCTGCTTCAGCCCAGCTGCTTCTCTGCTTCCAGGCCGTGGAGGGAACCGAACAGCCCGACTCGCTCCCGGACTCTCCTCCCACCTGCCCTCAACTCACCTGCCAGCTGCTGCTTCCACCCTGGGAAGAGCAGAAAAGCCGCTCTGCACACCAACTTCATCCCACGAGTCATCCGGAAGAGGAAGTTGCTCTGCGCTTCTCCTCTCTCTCCCATCCTTTCTAGTAATGCAGTATTCAATGGTTTAAAACTCCCTTTTTAAGCGCAAACACGGATGGCACCGCTGTATTGATGGCTTTCTAGGCAGCGATGTTGCCTGACCGCCATCTAGCGACAGGAGGTGGAAAAGCATGCTTGTCCAATCTCCACCGAGGAGTTTCGAAGATGTAGTCATCACTGATTACATGGCAGCAGATCGTTTTCGACTCCTCGCAACCGACCTTTGCAACTGAGCCAAGTGAAAATGTGAAACGTGACGCTACTTAGCTTCCTTTTTGGTGCCTTTGGGTCAGTCCTGATGCCTGGCCTTGCAGCTTCCTTGGCAAGGGTTTTTTGAATGGGTTTTCCCTTTTTCCTGCTTCCAAGGGCTGAGAGGATCGGCCAAAGTTGAACAGATGTTTTTGCTCTTGAGGTGGGACTGGAACGGAGCGTTTCTCTGTCTCTAACCTGGTGCCTTCATCACTACACCAAATTGGATCTTCTTCCTCCCCACCAAATCTACCCATTGACCTGTTCGTGCTGCTCCAACATCCAATTCAAGGCTGTAGCTTTCAAGATCAATCAATCAATCAATCAATCAATCAATCAGGATAGAGTAATGTTTTCTTTTGGGGGGAAAAACACATACAAGTATCTTCTTATACTCCTGTGAATTAAGGCAATGTGTGTTTGAGTGTCTTCTGAATAGGATTCACACTGCTTACTTGAGAGATGTTTTCTCGTCATCTCTTTAGTAATGGAGTTTGCATGTCTTCTGAGGCCATTTTCTTCAGTCTGAGCATAGGGAGGGCATAGGACAAGGTGGATATAATGCTGGGCTGGGAGCAGGGAGATATACTTTGTGTCCTCCACTCAGTCATGGGAAGTCCCCAGTGATTATCCACACAGACCGCTGAGTTACATTCTCTAGCAAATTAGAGATGCCCTTGCGCCCCAATAGTTGCATAGACTGCTTAAAGTCTTCTTGTAAGTAAACATTGACAACAAGCTCGATTTGGCCTGTGTGGGCACAGAGGGAAGAATCACAAAGAATTCCTGGACCAATGGGTCAAAATGTTTATATTCCCTGACCATATCCCACGGAGCACGGAGTTGCCCTGCTGACCTTGGAGGCAAGGATAAATAATGAGGTCTTTCAAATGAGATCGTCAAAAATATTCCAACATCATGCTGTACTCTATATGTTGCCTACCTGTTTCTATATCTTTCTAATGTAGTGGGCCAACGGTATATAAGCTGCGGTTTTGCTTTAGGCCAGGGCTGCTCAGAAAGCTGCCAATGCTTTGGTGGAATCCATTGTGCAGAGATTGTTTGCATGCTTAATGTATGTTGTATCTTCCAAGTGATTGGTTGCTTTTTGGCCACAATATTTCCTTTATGCATCTTCCTTTGATCTCTCTTCCTCCCCTATGGACTGTCTGGGAGTAGTCAGGTTGCTCTCGCTGAGGTGCTTGCGAGATCCACAGGGCTGTGTGTATGAGAGAAACACCCGGAAGGAAATGAGTGTTTGTGTGTTGCTGTCAAGAAACCTGTAATGACTAATCCATTAAATCATCAGGCATTGAGTGCCACTCCAAAGAGACCTGACTTTTTCTGCAGCATAATTGATGTCTTTCTAACTTGCTTGTTGTTTTGGGAAGCTCCCACCATCAACAAGGTCTCCTCAGAGAAGTCACAGACCTGCCCCAGGGAACATACAGCAGCACGAGGAAGTGGTCTTTTGACTCCAAGGAGCTTGAGATCCCTGGGAAGCAAGCGGTGAAAACCATGGCCTGTTGGTCCCGTCTCATTCCCTGGGATCCCACCTGGCCCAAGGAGTCCTTAAGTGGGAGCCTACCATGAGGGTCTGGTTACTGCTTGCTACCTGTGCATTGAGGAAAATCTCCCTGTTCCTCTGCAGATATGAGCAACGTGGAAGGGAAATGTTGGACTGGATTTCTCTGAGGAATGGACCTCAGGCCAGGATTAGTTTCCAAGGAAGTTTTTATTCTGGTCAACTGAGCAGAGATAATCTCCATATAAGAATGTGCGATGACAATTTCTCAATACAGAAAAGGGCAGAAGGTGCAATTATATGATTTTTCTTTTTTCAATTCCTTTCCTGCATTTCTGTATCCATTCTTTGTTTTTGTTTGATCTGTATATTTTAGGAAATTTACAATTTCTAATTAAAAAATGAATGTGTATCCAACAAAGAGTGGGGCGGCATTGATACATTTTTCCACATATATCTGTATTACCAACCTTTCCCCCAACCCTTTGAAATGCCTCTTGGAAACATTTCTCTTACCACAAATAGACAAGTCATATCCTCTTCCTAAGCCCCCTTTTCTAGCCCTGCTGGGTATGTGACTTTCTCGCTTTGATCTACTGCAATGCTCTCTACGTGGGGCTGCCCTTGGGGTCGATCCGGAGACTACAGATGGCCCAGAATGCAGCCGCGCGGGGGATCTTGGGAGCTCCAAGAAGCTCCCACATAACACCTCTTCTGCGTGAGCTGCACTGGCTGCCTGTGGCCTTCCGGATCCGCTTCAAGGTGCTGGTAACCACCTTTAAAGCGCTCCA
>JANHFK010000660.1:28139-39793 GCA_036250565.1 Sibynophis collaris
CCAACATTTTAGATAGTTTTTTGAATTGAAAAAAAAATGAGGGATTCATTTCTTCTTCCTGCCATAGCATTCCTTTTCTAGCTTAGCACTCATCAAAGATAGTGAATTAAAATAGGCTATTATTTTAATCTTACACAATGCCCCTGAAATTGTGTTGCTCTGAATTGGCTAGACAAAACTGTCTGACATTGTTCAGAGTGCTGCTTTCAACACTGCAATAGAAAAAAATTACATGGATTCAACAGTAGAAGAAATATGTACATCTAATAAAGCAATGACCATAGCCTTGATTTTAACCCAAATGTATCCTGAGATGTGAAAAACAAATGTGGCTTCATTGAAACTGTGTCACTATTATTTTTAATAACTCATCATTTCACATGCCAACATTTTTGAGGTCATTGCCTAAAAAAGATTATTTCTCAGAGGAATTACCTCCAAAGAAATAGTTGCAGGATTTAATGTTAGTATATAGAGCGGTTTCAGTTTTTTAGACCATTATTTTTCTACTTTATTGAGCCCCAGATGCAGAAGCAATACACCTATAGCAACATTTATACATGATATTTTTTTTTTCCATGACTGGTTTTTTGTTTCTCTTTAAAATAAAAGGCTCATTACTTTGATTTGTGTTGTCTTTCCTAAAAGTTGCAGTGCCAACTTTTTGTGACCTTTATCTCCATAAAAGTTGAAAGTAAAATGCATTGGATCAGTTTCAGCATTTATGTCAGATCCAGTGATATCCATTATCCATAAACCAGATATCTGCTGATTAATTGGAGAATATCTTGAAGAGGAGATCCTTCTTTTACCTTAATAGAAATTAAAGCAATAATAACAACTATTATTACATAATTCTTAAATTCCACTGATTTCAAAGAATTATTCAGGTTCTTAATTTGTTATCAATAGGACTTAAACACAGACCTTCATTTTGTCACAATTATAGAACAGTGATGAGTTCTTTTTGCTATAACATGACAACAATTCATGAATAACACCTCATCAATATAAATAAACAGTTATACTTTAAAGATTTAACATGCAATTCTTATTTTATTAATCTTAAATCTCAGATTTAGAATTCTTAATTGATGTCAGTTAGGTTTCAGTCTCTTTCCGAAAGATAATTCTTAAGGAATTCGTTAGTGTCCTAATTTATCGTTCTCATCCAAGTAAGCCATGTTCCACAAACTGTATCATCTGCAAACAGTATTTAATATAATAATAATGACAGATGGCATAACAAATGGGTCCAATGAAATATACTTGCAATCAGGACATAAATAGGAACATGCTGTATGTGATACTATTCTTTATAAAATTATGGCTACCAACATTGACTTAAGGGAGGAAAATCTCATTTGACACAATGGAAAAATAAAGTAGTATTTTAGATATTCCTATCATATCTCAGAATCTACAATCAAGGTTGCTATTATATAATTTTTTTGATTTACAACTATAGATATCAATGTTTTATGCATATTTAGCCAAATCAGAAGGCAAAATATAATCAACGATTAGCAAATAAAAGCACCTACCTATGGTTTTAATCTCACAAACAGAGTCACAGATTCCCATATAAGTATCTAGCCAGTTCCAACATGGAAACATCCATTCTTTGTCAGAATTTTCTGATTTCTTAATGGTTACCATTTTTAAGTATATTCCAGCACCATAGCCTTCTCCATCATGTCCTACAACTATCTTTTTCAAATGGCTCAAGGAGACTGCTTCTATTAAAAAAGAATCCACCTGTAGAAAATGAAATTGAGTTACACACAAAATGTGTACATCTCATAAAAATACCCTGAATATAATTCTAAATATTGAATCTTCAATCACATCAAGGAATATTCAATGTTTAAACCCAGAGACCTTTGACAGAAATGTCATCTTAACAATTAATGTAAGGTGCAACTTTACTAATGTAAGGTGATTTTAGTTTATTAATTTATTATATTACTTCTTTTATTACTTTTATTGTTTTTATATGGGGTTTTATATTCTGTAAGCTGTCTTGAGTCGCCATGTGTGAGTGCAATATAAATTCCCTAAATAAATAAACTCCTCAATGGGTTACTTATTCCAAATAGATCATTCCAATAAAATAAATTGGTAACATCTGAAAGATTGTAATTCTAGTACACATAGAAGAGCAAACCTATTATTTCATTACTAAAAGAGGTGTGAATTGGAAAGGAAAGTATAAAATAAGACAGAGATTGAGAAATGATTACTCTGTGCAAAATGGGAAAAAATGGATGGATAGAAAGACAAAACAATTTAGTAAAGAATATATGTGAATGTAAAAATATATTTGTGTGTGTGTGGAATAAGTATGTGAAATACCAGTTCAATGTTGTCTAGATTGATGAATTTCATATTTCCTGGTGTGCCAGTTAATAATTTTAGAAATTGTAGTCTACTTGTATTTGGAGGCATCAAGTTGGGAAGCCAAATCTAGATGTTGCCTTTTCTGATGTAGTCAAACCAGTGGTGGGATTCAAATTTTTTTTACTACTGATTCTGTGGGCATGGCTTGGTGGGCGTGGCTTGGTAGGCATGGCAGGGGAATGATACTGTAAAATCTCCATTCCCTCTCCGCTCCAGAGGAAGGTTACTGCAAAATCCTCATTTTCTCCTGATCAGCTGGGAGGCAGAGAATAGATGGGGGCGAGGTGGTATTTACCAGTTCTCCGAAGTACTCAAAATTTCCGCTACAGGTTCTCCAGAACTGGTCAGAACCTGCTGAATACCACTTCTGAGACAAACCCTTCCCCATGCAATAGCCTTCAAAAGTGATCCATCTGTTATGGTAGTACCTAAACAGTCTGTCCTTATGAGCAGACAAATAGAAGCTGAGCAGAGGACATATAAAATACTGCCGTTTCACATGGATAATATTTTGCCAGAGTATCAAAAAGCTACTGAGCAAGAGGAACTTTGGGAGGGAGTTGATAGATGTGTGCAGCTGAAGAACTGAAGAAATGTCTATGGAATATTAGTTAGTGTAACATGTTGATTAAATCAAACAACAAACAAAGCCCAATGAACTGCTATGGGAATTCTTATGAAAGGATTGTTGTTAGTTCTAAGAGATCCCAGGGCAAGCTTCTTGAAGCAACTCAAGGAACTTTAAGCAGAGAGTTGAAAGGAGGACCTGAAAGTTCAGGAAGGAAGATGAGCAACATTTGGGGATAAAACTACCTAATACAGACAGTTTTCACAGAAAGCTGAAGAAAAGAGAGTGAGAAATCATCTGCCAGCCAGAGGAAGAGATTGACAGTTTAGGAGAGAATATGCCAGTCAGCATAATGATGCCTTTCCAATCTCTAAGTATGAAGAAAAGGATAGCATTGAACGGGCAACATTTGCATTTAGTTGACATGCTAGTCCACACACATAACAAGGCAAGACTGCCCAAAAAGAGGTGGGGGAGGAAACCTTTACATGTAGTAAAGAGTAATAGTAAAGACTGCTTTATTTTGCAATGATTTTTCATAGGAAAATAACTCAAGTTTTTGAATAATTTTAAGTCTGTCATTTCCCCTGCTGCCTCTCGAGGGAAGGGAGGCTGGGAGAGAAAGAACAGAGGACAGAAAATGGCTACTCAGTTGTAAGTAACCTTTGCAAAGGAATGCTACTTAGAACTGAAAATAAACATTTCTTTTGCTTTGCTGGGTTAATAACCCAGGAAAACTAATCTGAAGTGCTGTTTTGAGTTCTGTATGTTAGATCAGTTAGAGCCATTCATTAAACTCATCAAAGCCTGTGACAAACTCCCCACTCATTATGAGCTTTGGTTGCTTGGTGTCGTATTCAACATGGCTAGCACAAAGTTGATTGCTTTCCTTCCCTTTGCCCTGTCGTTTCATGATATCTTCTCCTTTGAAAATGATGCTTGATGACTAAGTAATACTCCTGCTGTGCAAAGCCCAGCCTATAACAGGAAGAAAGGAATGCTTGCTCTTCCACATGTAACAAAGTACAAAGTAATTACATGAAAATAAGAGGCTAATAATTTATTTCAACTATTTGTTATTATATCTTGATTATTATGGCCTCATATTTAAATAATATTGGTGTTTTCTCCTTTACCTTGTTCCTTTGAAATTTTTCTCCTTCAATAAAGGAACCTTGAAGTTTCCGTACACCTGTATCTCCTCGTTCACCATAAACTGTTATATAAATGTTTGCAAAGGTTTCTGATCCCCAGAGATCTCCAGTGTGTACAGAGACTATATATTTATGTACTGCAAAAAGAAGCAATATTAGATGAACAGTGCTCACTTGCACTGCATTGCTTTAATCTATATACACAAATATAAAAACAAATCTCTTTCAATGTGCTAACAAAATACACTTTGTTCAACCAAAAAAAAAAAAAAAAGCAAAACCACCACAAAAAGAAAACAGGGATCTTTAAATCAAATATAGTATATAATTCAAATAAAGTTGTGAATGTCACCGATTGGAAGCCAAATATTGCCATCAAAATAAGAGGGCTTACTTTAGCTACATATAGTAATACATTTTGAAATGAAGAATTAATGATGAGAAAATGATTGTACTATATAAAATTGCTTCTTTCCAACAAATGGGTTAGGACATCTGAAGTTAAGCAAATAATCCTACAAATATATTTTCCTCCATCCAAAATATTAGAGGTTCTATCTTTTTTGTGGCTTAAATTTTCCTAGGTGTTGGTATCCGAGACTGAATGGTTGATGAAACCCTGATTATAGTTTCTCTGTGAAGTATCCCATATTGTACAGAGAAACTTTTCTGTTCTTCTCTAACCTACACCATAAGGTTTAGGTATGATTACCCTGTCCCTGGATATGTGTGGTACTGAGCTTTCCCCATTATTGATCCATTTTAGATGTCCCAACATCTGGACTTTCAAAAGGCAACTGGACTTTCTTGGGGTTTTTCCTTGAAAATGATTCACTTCTCATCAAGAAACTTCTTCAGTTCTGACTGAATGATGGGGAATTGAAGTATTTATATTATTTGCAGTCATCTGGACATTAGCAATCTGAATGTCAATCGTTAGCTCTCTGAAAGTCATTGGGGGTCTTGGGGGTTTATTTGTATCCCCAGGGTCACCTGAATCAGAGTACAAATGAGCGTGGAACCTCCTTGAAACTGTGACAGGACAGGAGATAGGTGGTATTGTATTGTAGACAGGAAATAGGTGGCGTCATATCTCTCCCTCTCTGTTGAGAGAGGGCTGTTCAGAATAACAGAACTGAAAAGGAGCTTGGAGGGTTTCTAGTCCAACCTTCTGCTCAAGCAGGAACCCTATGCCATTTCAGACAAATTCTTTAAAAGCTCCAATGTTGAAACACCCACAACTTCTGGAAGCAAGTCATTCCATTGATTAATAGTTCTAACTATCTGTCCAGAATGGCCATAGATTCAGGACAAATTACCAGAGAGCCATATTCTGGACAGAGATGACCACTGGTATGAAACAGGGGTCAAAGAGGCCATCTATATTAAAACTGATCAGCCTCTCTCAGCAGAAGGGGAGGAATACAATGAATTGTGTTGCCTATTTATAACACCGGCCTTTCAGCAGTACCAAGAAGGTGCCATACACTTTTGCACTCTGATTCAGGTAACCTTGAGATAAACCCTCAAGTGGCCTCAACAACTGTCAGACTGCTAACAGACCAGATGACTGCAAATAATATAAGTCCTTCCATTTCCCACCATTCAGTTAGAACTGAAGAAACTTCTTAGATGAAAAGCGAAACATTTTCAACAGAAAAAAAGAAAAGAAAGTCCAGCTGTCTTTTGAAAAGCATCTTGGGGACAACCATAACCTGGATAATTGAGAATCTCAATAGATATCCAGCTCAGATTTTTTTTTTATAGTTCTCCATTTTAAACCCACTGTTTGCAGTAGCTATCAGGAAATAATGATGACTTCAAAAGTGCAGGTTGATTGTCCTGTCCATTGTGTCTGATGAAATGCGAGAAGAAAACAGCTCATGCAGATCTTATTTATTCTTCTCCTGAGTGTGAGGAGTTAGAAAAAAACCCTGTAACTGATTTGTAGAGAGCATAAGATAACCAAACCTTTGTATTATCTTAGGAAATCTTTTTCAGCTAATGGAATCATACTATAATATTGTCTATCAGAAGATATGATCTTCTTTTAAATTTGAGGATTGTATTTAGAAGCTCATAAATACCTTCATATGGTATCTGCAATGAAGAAAAGGCATGTGTGTCTTAAAAAAAAACCTCAAAATACTTCACAAAATGTTCAGTCTCCAAGCCTGGCAATAAATTCAACATAATTAGCAACTACCACCTGCTGCCCATGTTTCTCTGTAGTTCTCACTATTGAGGACATGGAAACACTATAAAAAAAGCTATTCATAGTCCAGAACCAATCCAATGGCTTAACAACAGCACAGTGGTGCCAATATTATATTAGTTTATCATTGCTATAATCATTTGCTGTCCTATTAGCAAGATAGTCAACAAAAATCATTCCTGGTAGTTAAAAGAAAAGATTGGAATGACCATGAGAAAACCACCATAATGCATTTGCCATGCACACATTCACACTTATGTATTTAAAGCTTTTGTGCAATAAACTTGTAATGTCACCTCCTTCACTTTATTTTAACTTTTATGGAAAATTCAAAAAAAGTGGAAAAAATGTTAAGTTCCACTGTGATTCCATTAATTCGAGCATGGACATTGTTCATAGATTGCCTCTTCACTAGAGTTTGTATATGACATCAACATAAGTAGATATGGCAGCTATTATTTGCCAGGTATTTTTTCTAGCTCTGTTTGTATGCCGCCCAGAGTCACAACTGGAGTAGCAAGAAAGAAGGAGAGGACTTTAGTGATTGAAAGTTAAAAACAAAGATGAGATACTTCTGTTATTTGTTGTTATTGCTCCTTGTTGAAAATTGACAATGAAGTCATAGATTAGGATATCTGATACAGTGTATATTATGATTTCATTTTATTCACTCATTTCACTAAATGCATGGACTTATTTTCCTTTACACACCTAGACATGTACAGACATACACATGTGTTTGTAAAATAAAATAAATAAGTCCATGCATTTAGTAAACTAATAAATCATTTATGAAGCATGGTGAAAAATAAATCAGTATTTTAAAGTCTGGAATCTTTAAAGTCAATTCAAGCAATTATATCGACAATTGAAATATCAATATCAAAAGAATTCAATCAAGAATTCAAAAGTAATCAGAAAGTGAACTAGAGGCTAAATCTAGTTCATGGTATTCCTACCTCTTCCCCCTGTTTTACCTGCCAAAGTTTTCTGGTTTTCATTCACTACAGGAAATTCCTTCACCATATCTTTGCATTCTTGGCTAAGGGAGAACCAGCAGTTGCAGTCAAAGTTAACCTCTTGACTAGCATGTAGCTCTTCCATTTGCAAAGACTTCAAATGCCAGCCCTCAAAGTCTACCAAATCATCACAGTTGAGCCGAATCTTGTACACTTCTCCAACATCTCTAGACTCAATCTGAATTAAGGGAAATGGAAGAACAAAGTATCAACAGGAAAAAAAAATACATGATTAAATGCAGGACTTTTTGCCCCCAAGAAGCAAAAAAGCTATAATAGTGCATATAGTGGACAATCCATTTCCCATTACTTTGGATACAGCATTCTCACTAAATTAAATTTATCATTGGCTTTATAAAAAGTGAAAAATTCCTAGTTACAAATACAATTATTTATTGCATCTATATCCTACACTTTTTCCAGGAGTTCAAGATGACATGTATAAATACTCTGTTTCCCCCAAAAGCTTTCAAAATAAGGAAGGGGTATTTGGCCTGACAGACAAGATATATTTTACCTCAGAATCTCATTTTTCTGCAGATATCTTTATATTGATTCATTCCATTTCTTTAGTACCTTTAGAAGTTGTTTTTAAATGTTTGTGCTAAAATATCTGTATTTTTTATTACAATTCCCCACATTTTTAGAGGCAATTTTCTCTAAAATATTTTATATTGGTTTTTTTCTCATTCATTTCTCTCTCTCCCTCTGTGTGTTTGTGTGTGTGTGTGTGTGTGTGTGTGTGTGTGTGTATGTGTGTAAATTGAATTGCAAAATTTGGAAGGTTACCTATTTTTGAAGATCTGAGAGTTTCAATTTGTACATTGGCTTAAAATATAAAATTAGATCATTAAACTTAGATTGCACTAAAATGTCAATCAAATTAATCGCTTAGCTATCCCTATATATTGCATGAATAGGAATAACCTATTCAGTGAAACAAGGTTTAGATTATTCAAAGCAGTTGTGCTTTTTTAAAATGTTCAACTTAACCAACTTTATATCTTTTAAATTATATTTCCTTTTTATTTTAGCAGACATAGGTCCTTATGTGTTATTGATGTTTAGATGCTAGATCAAAAGACTCTGTTGTAACCTTTTGTGACCTTGTTACTTCAATCATGAATGTCACTTTGTTATTGCTGCTGCCTTGAATGGTTAAAATGCCAAGAAAATCAATGCAATGCCTTTTACTCTTCATTTTCTCCCTGGATTTTTCAATTTACATAGGCAGACAAAGAACTGATAGAGAATAATGCAGAAATTAGATGTGGACAGAAATAGGAAAAATACACTTCCTAATTACTTTCCTATCCTTGTCAATAGCATGGACTACACAGGAAAAAAATCCAATTTTCTTGCTGCTATATCATCTCAAAAGAGACCCACACTTTTCTATTTTTAAAAACCTACATAATGGAATCATACAATGTGCCTTTGATTTTCTGTAACTGTCCTGATTACAAAGATAATTTATCTGGTGGAAACTATCTCCTAGGAGCATAGACTCCTAAGTTCACTTAAAATGATTGAGAAAAAAATCTTATAGGAGGGAGATCCACAAGTTCACAACCAAATATAAGAACCTCCTCAATGCAGGATTAATATAAAATCAGTCATTAGGAACACTGAATTGAACTATCTATTTAGTACAATAATCCAACACTAACATTCTACACTGGGTAGCTTCCCCTTAAACACATCCAACAATAGAAAACCACCACTTGAGTTGAGAATTGGTTCAATTGTCAACTTCATAACTGTTACAGGTTATGGAATTTTTTCCCCTAACAATCAGAATCCATCATTTTGTTCAAATTGTTTAAATATATAAAATTAATATAGCCACTCTGTATTCCAGACTAAGAAGTTAACCTTCCATTTGATATTCTTTCAGGTATTTAAAAATGGTAACATATTATCAGTTGTCTTTCTTTAATGCTACACCTTAAATAGCATGTTAAACAGAATGTCAGAGGTATTTTTTCAAATTCTTTGTTGAAACAAATACTGTATATGTCTATAGTACTCCCACAACCTTTAAAAAAAAATTACCTAATGAAAAGCATAAATATATTTATCAGACAAGATTTGTTGTTGACAAAAGCATACTGAATTCTGGTAATTACTGTATAGTTTGCAAGATGCTCACAGGTCTACTTCTTTATGGCCTGCTCTAGAAACTTCATATGTTGATGTTAGATAGACCAGTCTTTATTTCTTTTGAGCTTTTATGCTTTTATGAAGATAGATTCTCTTATTGTTGTCTGGCACTTAGTTGTTCTCCAAGTATTTTTTCAAAAGAAATTTATTTATTTATTTATTTCCCATCTTTATTATTTTTACAAACATCTCAAAGTGGCAAACGTATCCAACACAGCTTCCTCCTCCTATTTTCCCCACCACAACCCTGTCAGGTGCCTTGGGCTGAAAGAGAAAATGGATGTCATCCAAAGTCATCAGCTGGCTTTCATGACTAAGGCAGGACTTGAACTCCCACTTTTTAGCCTTAACCACTAGAGCAAACTTGCAGCCAAAACCATCAGAAAATCCCTTCAGCATAATAAGATATCATTCATCTGACTGTGAGGACTGAAATTTATTCAGATAAATAGGAAATCCCTCACCATGGTTGAAATTTGGGTGAATGCAAGAAAGAGACATTAATTCAATGACAGACAAAACTGAAATGCATTCAGTAAGTCAACAATGATCTGATGTTATTTTTTATACTAGACACCACAAAGTATTGCTCACTATTGTTAGGCTGTCACTGATCCACAATGTTGATCCAACTACTAGTTGAAAACCTGGTTCCTATATGTCATAAAAATCTTTTTTACATGTTTCAAATCATGGGTAACAATCTCGATGTCACCGCAACTTTGCAGGAACATGACTTGTATTCTTGCTAAAGCTGCATATTTACACAAAACTTTATCTAACTCAGCCCTAGTCACTTATGCACTTTGTCTAAATCAAGTAATGTACATCAACTTTCTTTCTTACATTCATACACTTTTCAAAGACATCTAAAGAGCAAACATAGAGTATGTGCTGAAAATCCCTTGCTTGCGATAAAGATTCACTGCACTAGTTTTTTTTTAGTACTCTCCCATTCAAAATTCAACAAAGCACCTTCCAAGACATAATTATCAAACAAATCCCTGCAGTTTTCACATTCATTCTTTTACTTTTCACTTTTAGTTATCAGGCGCAGATGTGGACTTCAAACAATTCATGTAGTTATAGTTATTATTTAAGCAAATTGCATCTACATTTTAATGATTCTTCAGTTGTTCAGTCTTAACTATTTTAAACACACAGCCTTAGAATATTTCAACATTTATAGGATTTGAAACATATTTTCATTGGGTTTTTTTGGACACTAATATTTACAGCATTTGTTTCAATTCTATTCTTTGATATATTATTATCATTTTTGGACACTAATATTTACAGTATTTGTTTCAATTCTATTATTTGATATATTATTATCATTTCCATACAAAGTAGCCTTTCTAGCAATCCCTCACCTCAATTTCATCCCAAATGTTTTATTTCTTTTTTAAAAATTCCATTCACTTGTGGGGGTGTCCTCATTTAGATTTCTTCATTCATTTCAAAGCAACTTTTTATTTCCATTAATACCAGTTTGTGTTTTATAATTTTAGTAGTTACTTCTTTTCTTTGATTGTCTTCTTTGAAACATATCTTTTTCTTTATATATACATTATTCAGTATCTTTTGCCTGCTCTCATTTTGGCACTAGACATTATCTCCAATGACTTATTTTCTTTCTCATCTAGTCTCTTTCACTTCATCATTCCAATAAACATCCTTTTTCCTGTTAACCATTAGCATGATTGCAGACATTTCTGTAGTATTCTGTAACAAATTTTTACCCTTGTCATAAGTACCTTCTATATCCTCTTAACTTACAACCATTTTTCATTCATTCCATTGATAGATTATGTTTGTCTTCTAATACTTTTTAAAGGGGTTGACTTTGTAGCCTTGAATGAGTGGCACAGAAGACCATCCAACTGTGGGGCTGGCTAGTCCATGAAAACATCCCCCATCATTAAATGGCCATTTTAGGATATATATATATTTCACCTTTTGATGTTTGTTATTAGTCTAGAATTTAAAATGTTTAGTTCTATAATTATAATGTTAATTTTTATACATTGCCTTATTTATTGGTTATATTATATTGTTTAAAAGTCAAAGTTTTATTGGTTTTTGGGAAAAAGGTATTTGGAAAATTTTTGATAAATTTTTACATAAAAAAGAGA
>JANHFK010000660.1:48919-60441 GCA_036250565.1 Sibynophis collaris
ATGGGTGTTTTCTGGCTTTCGGAGAGCCTCAGGGGGGGGAGGGTCGGGAAGGCCATTGTTGCCCTCCACAGACTCCTAGAAAGGCTCTGCAGCCTGTGGAGGGCAAAATACCAGAACATCCGGTCCCACCGGAAGTTGAAAAATGGGTGATTTCCGGCCTCCAGAGGGCCTCCCTATGGGTATGGGCACACATGCGTGACCTCTACCTCCGCCTCCCCCCTTTTGGCACATGAAGGGAAAAAGGTTAGTCATCACTGGTTTAGATGCTGAGCTTGTCAGCTGGAAAGGTGATAGCCTGGGTTCAAGACCTGAATGCTGCACAATGGTATGAACTGCTTTTCCTACAACAGCTACTGCCCACCTAGCAGTTTGAAAGCATGAACATGTAAGTAGATTAATAGGTACCACTTTGGTGGGAAGGTAACAATGTTCCATGCACCACGCCGCAGTTTGGACACAACTGGACAAGGAAATCTTTACCTTTTTTTGTTCCAGCATAGAGCTTCAAATTGTTGGGCTATATAACATCACAACTGTAATATTTAATGTAAAGATTTATACTTAATATAGTATAGTGTTGATTCAAAGCCTTATATCAGCTATGTGTTGAGCAAAGTACATAGGCTAAATATGACTTTATTTCAGATATCTGAATTACACACCAGAGCTTTGTTATGATGCCAAAGGTACAGTAAAAAACTATGTTTAGGCATTTACTTGAGCATATAAAGGCTTTAAGTTTGGGAATGGATTGCATATGAAGCTCTACTGCCTAATCCCTTCAGTCTGTATGTGTACAATCAGTCAAGTTGTATTCATGTTTCTGTGAACACAGAGATGCCTTTATAAATCAATGGAATTAAACAATCATGCAGAATGAATACAATAAGAAAGCAGGAGATGTATTGGTATGCATATTCATCCCCTGACCATTTTAGGGTTTTTTATTTTAATTTTATTTAGATGACCACTACTGACACCCTAAAGAAAGCCCAAAATGTAACTGCCGTTTGAATTTAAGCTCAGTTCTTCACTGAGATTTGTGGATATAGAAAATGAATGAATAATGGATGGATGGATGGATGGATGGATGGATGGATGGATGGATGGATGGATGGATGGATGGATGGATGGATGGATGGATGGGTGGATGGATGGATGGATGGATCTATGATATGGATGGATCTATGTATATCTATGATCAAGTGAACATAAAGCAAGGCTTTCTCAGAACACTAGCAGAATCACTTGGAAAATAGTATTTATTCTAAAGAAATGATGCCCTTTTTTCTTTTGTCCAATAGTCCTCTAGGTTCTACAACATCCAGACTATTTCTACCCAGCTATCAGTTTTATCATCCTGAACTGATGCATAGTGATTTGAAAATGTTACAGCCAATATTCCCATTCTAAATAAATCTATAGTTCAGCCAAAAGGTATCCTCTTCAACTAACTAATGGAAGAGTAAAGAAATCAGCATCTATACAACTACACTACCACCTCATCTTCAGTTGTCAACACATTCAACTGGCTCCAAATGGAGGTGTATCCTGAAAACTGACCCTCTCTTCAGAAGAAAAACAGAAATTACAGCCTGCTGGCATCTGAATCCAGCTGGAAGAGCGAAAAGCAAGGATTCAGACAGTAGAATAATAATTCTCAGCAGGGCATGAGTAATTCACTCCGTTTTTGCAAGCACAGAACTGTCCATGCAGTGATTTCTTCTACACCTACTGCTGTGAAGTACAGTATGTTGATCAGCTCTAGTACTCAATACCAATGTCAGAGTGTGATTGTGTGGATATAAAGCCAACCAGGACTAGTTCAATCGCTAATGTGGAGGAACTCTCTATATTTTCAATGAGCATGCTGTCTAGGAATTCTGGCACTATACAGTAGTTCCTCAAACTTGAAGGGTGTGACAAATCCTTAGAGCAAGCTGCCCAATACTTTCAAAATGACAAAAATAATGCAATGACAATATTGCACATGTTATAGCATAGTTTGATAAAACAAGGAGAAATTTACACCTAAGAAGAAAAGATTGTCATTGGAGCAATAGCAGCAGGTGAAAAGATTTAACTGGCTAAAAAGCCTTTTTATCCATTGATTCCCATTGCAAAGATCCTTCTGTGCAATATTTAATCTTCACATTTCTGAATATTCTGAGAAAATCCTGTTCATCTTTAGTCTGAAACTACTTTTACTGTCATTTCACAATCTGTTCCCATTTGCTTGCTGGGGGAGCTGTCCCCATTTATGAAGGATGGTGATGCTGGCATAAACAAAACAAGTCTTGCATCTAATCTCAGAGGAACCTCTGACTCATTTTAGAATAGAATAGTAAAGATCAGAAGGAGAGAAAACTTAGTGAAATACTTAAAGTGCAATCTCTTAGCATGCCCCTTCTCTGAATCATAATCTATGAGTATGCATCTCCAGTATTCAGATAACTTTTCATGAAAATATAATTTGCTTTTTTATATGTCTATTTAACATGGTAATTATATTTTAGTTCAAGCAGCAAAATTAACAGCACAAGAAGACAGCTACCAATTTGACTGGCACCGTATCTGTATAGAACTTTGCAGTTTTGGCCTCGGTCCTAAATATTTAGTCCAATTAACTCTAGAGAAGGCCAAATCAATATTGAAAGAGAGAATTAGGGACATTGATCATCAAAATGATATTGTCACTGCCCCTGAATGCCAAATGTTAGATAGCCAAAAGCCCTTTACTGAGGGGTAGCTATATAATCTAAACTTAAGTGAATATATATGAGGCCCTTGAGGCCCTGCTATCAGCTCTGGTTCCCTTTATGGAACCAGAGAGGTAGAGACTCTTGCTCATGTCCTCATACGGTTTCTTTTTTATGATGTGTGCGCTGATCTTTCCTATCGTTTCCAACTATGATTTTATATTTATTACTTTTTAAAGGTACACTAATCCCAAATTCACATATCAGATGGCCAAATATATTCACCATTATATACAAGGGCATGAAACTTTTATTTAGATATGTCATTTTATAGTCATTGGTTTTTTTCCTTTCCCAATAATGAATTGATGTGTCAAACTATTTCTCTTTTTTACTGTAAAGGCTGGTTAAAGATGATAATAAGGATATCTGATTTGATTTGATTTGATTTGATTTGATTTGATTTGATTTGAGCAGAAGAAGAGAACATAATGTACAACTTACCTCTAGGATATGCCACTGATGCATTGCTATTTTCTGAAATAAAAAAAAAATCAGCACTATCATTTACCAGAAGTTGCTATATCTTTATATTTAATTAGTAATTTGGTACTTTGGATATATTTACTGTAGAAGGGATTTTGATTTCAGTACTTACTTCTGGCAGTTAGCTCTCTTTCGATCTTCCCATCATCTTGGTACTCATCTAACCATCTTCCATGGGGAAAAAATACAGAAATTATAGTAAAATAAATCTTAATAAATGTGCTATATCAGCACTATATTTTATCCCTTTTAACAAACTTTAAAATTATCAATTGTTAAATCTTATTTCACAAAGTAGACACAAAAAAGTTTGTTTTATTTAGGGGTGAAGAATTTGTGGCCTTCCAAACATTTAATTAATTACAACTCTCAAATATTCACCGTCATTTGCCATGTAGACCAGGGCTGCTAGGAATTACAGTTCAGGTATATGTGGTGGAAACTTTCCTGCTCTATTTGATCTGGAGGAATTATATGACTTATATGAATGACTTTTGTATTCATTTTATTCATATCCCACATTTCTATTCCAAAGGCTACTAAAGATAGCTAACAATTTTTATAAAATCCATCAAATTAAAATTAGCAGTTACCTAAATTAAAATTTAAAAAGCTTAGTAAAAAAAATATGCATTTGTACTCATTT
The DNA here is from genome assembly GCA_036250565.1 of Sibynophis collaris. Lineage (NCBI taxonomy): Eukaryota > Metazoa > Chordata > Lepidosauria > Squamata > Sibynophiidae > Sibynophis > Sibynophis collaris. Next base: position 52,811 of record JANHFK010000660.1, read on the forward strand.
TCTCAATGACAAGGATGCTCGTTTGGGATTGGTGGACTCTCTTTTGCTGAAAGTGTTTCAGCCAAGGCTGACTGATCATTTGTTGGGGATAATGTAGTGAAGGATGCCTGCACTGACCTGGAGATTGGACTTTGTGGCCGCTATAGGCTCTTTCTGTGACACTATGATATGAACTCAGTTTGAATAAACATATATCAGATTGGTTATATTGATTGGTCCCATTACAGGAACATAAAACATGATATAAATGAAGATATCTAATGCAGTGTGTTGGCTAAAACATTGGACTGGATAACCCAGGATAAACCTTTAGTCTACCTTCAGCCTTGCAGGCTTGCTAAAAGCTGCTGTAGAAAAAAGCAGGAGGAGAGAAAGTTATATATGCTACACTGAGTCTAGTAATGAAAGGTGGGATATACACCCAATAAATAAATAAATATAACATGTTATAGCAGCACGTTGCAGGAAAAGACAAATAATGTCAGATAACAGAGATGCTATTGGTAAGGGGAGTTTGTGTGTCAGTACTAAAATGTGCATTGAAGAACACCTAAACAACCTTCCCAAAACTCCAGGGCTTTTAAAGACATAATTTAAAATATTGGCATCAGTTACATACCTGTTACAAAGAAATTCAATTACTTCTTCTTTACTCTCTGCTTCCTCCTGAAATCTGATAACAATCTTTTGGAGGAACCATCCGCTACCTGAGATTCAATGATAAGTGTACAGTAGGATGGATAGAAGAGCCACTTCTGTCTTGACTGTGTGTCATTTAGTTTATAAGTGACAACATAGATATTCCATGTGTACACATTTTATGGGGTAAATATGTTTGTCTCTTAAGCCCTATAAATATACCAGCAAGTCAGCCTTCTATAGTATTCATATTTTACAGATGTATTGAATTACATCTCCAGTTAGATTTATACAGCAAGACTATTATGAACAGTGGTATTTATATTTTGGTATCTGGGGGAGGCTCTTACAATATTTCAAGAGGCAGACTAATGCAGCTTCTCCAATTTCAAGCTGTCCAGATGTTCTGAAAGTATAAATCCCAGAACATCTGGAAAGTACCAGGTTTAGTAAGACTGATGTTGTTTGTACAGTATATGCTAGGAGCAAGTAGCAATAACGAATTAGAGGATTTCACAAGCTCATTACTAATCAGGGGAGAGGGGAAAGCAAAAATAAAGTCATCACAGTGCTTAATGTGACACCCAAAAGAGAAGCAGCATATTTGGTTCCACATATTATATGAACCAAAAATTAGGAAAAAATCAATGATATAAAATTAGGTAAAAATGAAAGCTGACGAACAGGCTTTCCACTGCTAATATTCTCCCATAAATATAGTATTCTTATAAAATATGTTATTATGCAGAACATATGTTCCTGCAAGAAAAAAATATATACTTGCCTGATCTTCAATGGTGGGATGAGACATAATAAAATCAACATTCATTTTAAAAGAGACCCTGAAATGTATCCATCAATGGGAAAAAAGCTCTACCTGGACCAATTCCATCATGGCCAATGACAATTTTATGCAGAACTCCAAGTGATACAGCCGTCACAGAGAAGACATCAGTCTGTAAACAACAAAAAGTGAGGGAAACCAGTATAATCCAAACAGTGAATGGCAGACCTTGGAATGATTGACTGGATGTAAAGCACACATTATTATTTGTTGTATAACACATACTCATTGTGCAAATGTATTGTTAGAAATTGCTACAATGTAAAGTATGTATAAATTACTTAACAAACTACCATCTCAAGGATTTTTAAATAGGTTTTTCATAATAGCTTTTCGATGATTTAATTTTTTTAGTATACCATGCCATTTTGTTCTTGAGATTCTCAAGGCAGGTACTTTTTCCCTCTGTTTTATTGCAAAAGAAACAAGCACTTTTCCAGAATATTCTATTGCTTCTTGTTTGCTATGTGCTTTATATCAAACTAGGAGTTAAATACTACCTACTTGCCTTTGAACAAAAGCGGAAACATAGTATTACTGTATGGCATTGCTACTAGCAACAAAGATTAAACCAAGAACCCAGAGGAACTTACAGCCTCTTCTACTCAAATATTTAAATCTTTCAGTAGCTGGACTTAAGGAATAAGTTTTGGAAACTTTTTTAAAAAGTAAAATATTAAACCTATCTAAGAACTCAGATTAAAAATGGAGCGCAATATGGCACCACTTTGTGATGATCCTAGTCAGAAAGTACTTTGACAGTTTCACAAAAAGCTTCTCAGTCTGAAGGCTACACAACCTGTTTGCTATAGTAACTGGAGTTTTCAGACAAAAATTCTAACACGCCTCAATCACAGGCTCTTTTTTATTTAGTCACATACATATGCTCTTCTTTCAATAATAGCAACAATAACAACAACAAAAATCGCTCAAGGCAGCTGACAGTAAGAATACCTACAATATGAAATAAGCAACCCATATCACATAATTAAAAGACACAAAATAAAATAAGAACAGATTTATTTTTTAACAAATGGCAGACAATAAAAAACATAATTAAATTTAGAACACAGCACAACAGAAAGACATCAGTTATTTGTCAGGCCAAACACTGCTTAAATAAAAGATGAGCCTCCCTCAACTGGGAGCTCCCAAACCTAGATATCTCAGAAGCCTCTTTCTAAAGTTTCTGATAAGTAGAAATTAGTGGGACCTGTTTCTTTTCTAAAATCTGATATCAGACATCGTTGGAAGAAGAAACAGGAAGTACATTCTGTCCCTTCATTTCTGACCTCCCTGCCCTGCTTGAATTCAAGGCACAAACGTACAGACACCACCTGCATCTCAAAATTTTATGAAAAAGCCTTGCTTCAATTTTCAGGCATACTCATAATTGGCATTCTTTCCATGCACAGAGTTCTCAGTTTGCTGACCAGCATTTCTTCTAGCTAGCCAGTGTTTTGCCCTCTGCCCTCATTCTTACATCATTATGTCTGTTTTATAAGCAAGGGGGAAAGGGGAGAAATGCAAACTGTGCTAGGAAAGAGAACAATCAAGCAACTTCTCTATTTAAAATCACAAATTCTCCTTGGTTTTTTAAAATATATATATCTGTATATATGCATACATACACTGTTTCCCCCAAAATAAGACATCCCCTGATAATAAGCCTAATCAGGCTTTTGAGCGCATGGCAATAAGGCCAAGTGTTTATTTCAGGGTTCAAAAAAATATAAGACAGAGTCTTATTTTCGGGGAAACACAGTATATATATACATATACTTTTGCACAGGTTAAAAGGATGCTGTGTATGTAGATACATGCTCCTGCACAATGCAGAAAATCTATATTGAGTGTCCTATTCGGTTGTAGCCAACATATGCTTCTCAAGTTTATAACTCAAATTAAAATTACCTGAATCATTAATTGTGTTGTCAATTACATATTAATTCCAATCAGATTTTGTATATTTTTCTTTACCTGGCCACGCTGAAATATGACTTTATTAGTGCTTGACTTGTGAAGTTTCCGTTTTCCAGAATCTCCTTGATTTCCAAAGATAGTGATGTGCACATTTGAATTAGTTTCGGCACCTGGCTGTGTCCCAGTGTATACGTTGATCTTGTAGACTATCACTGAAATGAAGACAAAATGTATTTGTATGTTGTTCATTGTTCAGCAGGTATTCATAATAAGTTGAGTATTGTGACGAGAGAAACTTACTGAATATTGAATATATAATTGTTTTTAAAGGAATCCTGCCTAGATCTAAAGATTACCAATTAATTGGTAGCTTGCAATGCTAACTTCACAATAAAAAGCATCAAGTGATCAAGTGATTTGAGCAGGCAAAACCATGTATCTGAGGAAAATTGAGGAAAAAAGGGAAAGTCCACAAACTAAACTGGAACCTATTGATCATAAAACAAAAAAGTCAGTGAGGCAGAGAGAAAGACAAGCAGTAATGAATCGGCTGGAACTGCAAGCAAATTAGTGTCCATGGGTTTCATGTTGGGGACCCAGTTTCACAAACACTGCTGCTGCTTATGATGATTCAGAGTTAGTTCAGAAATATCTGTGTATGTATGAGTGTGAATGGAAGCTTAAAATCACACATTGAATAAGATGTTGGTTGTATTTGGGAACTTTAACAAATATATTCCGTTGCTGTAAAGGAGTCATAATTCAGATAGATAGATATAGAATTGTGAGTCTTTTAAAACATCAAAATATATTTGTTAAAGTTCCCAAATACTACAACATTCTAATCAATGCGTAATTTTAAGTGTCATTTTTTTAGAAGGAAGTAATTCTGAAAACAGCCGGCTGCTATCCAGTAAAGCTTGTTTCACAGAGGCCCAGCCCTAGGATGCAGACAAGAATTTATAAGCTAATTTTTAGAAACATGCAATATTTTAAATCTTTTACTGTCTGTTCTGTACATGCCGACAGGATTCAGTAAACAACAGCTGTCAAGTGAAGTTGATAATAAAATACATGATTCATTAACAAACAAATACTGGATAATAGACATTGCCTTTCAAAGGTTAGGCAAAAATGAGAAGGAAGAAAGCACTCACTTTCTCTCCCCAGTTGATGAGCACATGCATTGGGGAATGATTGTGAGAAAATCTTGATCACTGGGATTTTTGGTCTGAAAAATGTAAGTATATTTTGAGTGTGGTGACAGGTTTATCCTGAGGTCAGCTTCCGATTATATTATATTGAGTATCCATTCAATATTAAGACTAAAAGATGTCTGATTATATGTGTGAATATAGGAAATGGATTCTTAACACAAAATCTGAGATTTCTATAACTGAGATTCTTTGCTTGATCATTCATGTTGGCGCATACTCCATTTCCCTCTTGAACAAGAAAAAAATAGATGCAAGTCCTAGAAAAGAGTTGTCCCAACATATTTGTGCAGGCCCATTGTGAAATTTCCTGAACGTAAGAAAATATGATAAATAATAATATATTGAGATTATTCATGCATGAGCCCATATCAGTAGAAATATATGACCATGTAAATCCTTTCAATCTAAGCACATATGGCAACATACCAACAAATTGTCTGATATAAGCCATAGCCTGGGTTGATATTCAGATCTTAATTTTCTCCCATTTTGAAAACTTCAAGAATGGAATCGCTAAGTTTTAACATGGCCATTCTTAAGCATATCACACTTTTATTGCATAACACATTTTAAAACTAGTGAAAAAATGGTTTGTTCTGTTACTTCAAACCTGTGAAATTGCTAAACTGCACAAATGACAAAAAAATATGATTCTCACCAGAGAAGCAGACAACAGGGAATTAGTAGTCCACTTCACAAAATATCAGTCAAATCATCAAAAGTCAGGATTAATAAAAATTATCTTCTTGGTCATTTACAGGATAAGCTAAAATAAACAATCTCTCACGTACATACAGACCTGTTTCTATCTGTAAAAACTGTAATTTAAAACCATGGCACTCTTCACTCTGCATATACAGTATTTTATCATTGTTTGAAACATTATGTTTTGTTGTTATTTTTTTCCTTTCTATAAAATATGCTTTGTATTATGCCCAGGGATAATTGAACATTAGACCCCTAAATAACATTTCAGGTTTATGCAAGGCACTCTATGAACACTAACTAGCAGTCAGAAAACATGATGAAATTTCACAATATATAGACAGATTTAGCCATAGTTTCAATTGAGAAAATGTGACAATCTGAGACCAGGCCAAATCCAAAAACTCCAGGGAATTTCTAGAAACCTGGTATTCTGACAAATTAGCCATCAATAGACACATAGACATTAACAACATCTATAAATTATGCAAAAAAGATATTCAACCAGCCCAAAGAGGAACAAAAGTACCCAAGCACCTCTCCACCAGCAATCAGCACCAGATCTGCATAAATTAACTCCAAGGTTAACATCAGACCAACAATCAATCAATTCCCCAATCAAGAAACTGCCAAGAGCCAACAGTTCAACCAAAGAATCTCTAAGACCACCCCCACCAATACTGACAGGGCAAGCCACCAGAATATAAACTGATAGCAAACCACACTCTTTACTGACACTTAGTTTGGATAATGAAATGTCTGCAAGAAAACAAGCAATCCCAGAGAGCACCAAGGACCCTTCATTTCAACCCTGAGCTACAAATATGTTCCTTTATTGGAAAGCACTCTGTCTCCTGTTAAGGCTACACAGAATTTAAAAGATAAAGGCAGTGCTTGCATGATTCAAACCAGATGACTACTTTTTAGCCTCGTATATGAAACTCGGTGGTGGTTGTTTAACAATTCAGTGTGTTGTGCATACCATGAAAATTGGGATAACTGCATAAAATATGGCTTCATTTATTGCAGCTGTATCACACTGCAAGCTTGAAGTGACTTTATTGCAGGAGTGGGTTCTACTTACTTTCGTTACCGGTTCGCAACGGGAGCACATGTGCATGCTTGCTTCACTCACGTGCTTCTGCGCATGTGCAGAGCGTCGGTGATGATGTCCAGGCGGGTGGGTGGAGCCTCCCACCTCTGTTACTACCAGTTCTAAGAAACAGACAGAACTGGTAGGAACCCACTAATGCTCTACTGCTTATCAAACCTTGTTTGTTTGTTTGTGTGATGTGTGTGAATGTGTACATGTGTGTTTATATGACTATTTGACCTCTTTACTTATACATTTGATTGATAAATAAATACTAATACTGCTTATAAAATGAGATTTTCATATTGGATTAAAAGTAACAGAATAATTTTCATTATGCATGCATGGAATTCAGTTCCTATTTTCTGTTTAACATGTAGAGGTAAAAGGGCAGGACACAAATTCTAAGGGTTTAACTAAAGTATAAATATTCTAAGAAAGTGTTATTTAATTAGTTAGTTAGCTAGTTAGTTAGCTAGTTAGTTGGTTGGTTGGTTGGTTGGTTGGTTGGTTGGTTGGTTGGTTGGTTGGTTGGTTGGTTAGTTAGTTAGTTAGTCAGTTAGTTAGTTAGTTAGTTCGGTTTCCTATTTCTGCCCATCTTCTTCAGAGAGGGGCTCTGAATAGTGTATAATCTAATTAATATAACAACGTATAAAATTAACATTAAAATATTAGAAGTAATTTAAGACTACAATTTTAAAAATTATAAAATATAACATTATAAAATTTCAAGGAGGTAAAAAAAAATCCAAGATGGGCTTTTAGCAATAGTTAATACACAAGGGGGGGGGGATTCATAGTGTCAGCCACCCCACAGTTGCATGGCTCTCTGTGTCCCTCATGCAAGGCTGCATAGTTAAGTTTTGACTCTTTTGATAAAAGCCAGGAGTGTGGAGGCAAGATGTTCTATAATGCAGGGGCAATGGCAGAAAATTCTCTTTCTAGACTGCAACCAGTCAAATGTCTTTGATTGACAGGCTCTGCATCATACCTTTCCTGCCTGAATAAGTGAGACAGGCTGATGTAATGGAGTGAAGCCAATTCCTTAGGTAACCTCGTCTTATACCATGAAGGGTTTTTAGGTGATAAGCAACACCATGAATTGGACCAGGAAGCAAACTGGCATCCAGTATGGTTCAATTTCAATTTCAATTTTATTAAATTTGTATACCGCCCTTCTCCTTCGCAGGACTCAGGGCGGTTTACAGTC
>JANHFK010000660.1:109299-127390 GCA_036250565.1 Sibynophis collaris
CCTTCCTTCCTTCCTTCCCAGGAACTGTGATAATATTGAGTTGTCTAATCTAACAACCATTTGTTAGAACAATAAGAAATACCATGCTTCCCTGAAAATAAGACCCTGCCTTATATTTTTTTGAACCCTGAAATAAGTGCTTGGCTTTATTGCCATCCGCTCAAAAGCCCAATTGGGCTTATTATCAGGTGATATCTTATTTGGGGGGAAACAGGGTATACGACCTTTAAATAGTCATCTGTATGTTCTTCTAATGTTTGTGTTTCATAAATGTGTTAAAGCCTTTATTCAAAAAGGTATGTACTGATGGCAAATTTTTCATATATATACTGTATATATACAATATATGTATATGTACAAAAATACAAAAAACCAATTCAATATTAATAATATCTGATTTTCCAACAACTTAATATTAAAAGAACCAAAGAAAAGTATTTCACTTTCTGAGTCAAATACTTTTTCAAATATATCTGACTATAGTTTATATAATTCACAAGACTGATTTAAAATTAATCTCACCAGACTCTATCATGGATGACTGGTCAATTTTAACTGAGGAAGAGACATTACATAGTAAAATCTAAATGATGTTTTCTCAAATTTAATATATTTAAACACCAGAAAAGATACAATGGGCTTTAGATATAGTTCCTGTAGATTGATACTACTTTTAATGTAGGAAGTCTCCAATTTGCTTTCTGTAAAAATTCATTCAATAATTAGATGACTTGCAGCTATTATTCTACTTTTGTTCTTAAAAAACTTTTATTAGATGACTAAAGCTCTGCCATTTTATTAATAACATAACTGAACATTCTAGTGATACCATCATTACTACAAAATTTCTCACACCTATTAGTGACAATGTTTTGGCTGTCTTCTAATTAACAAGAGAATTTTAGTGAACCTAAGATGAATTTTTGAAATTTTTGTACAGAAAATAATGTTATTTTTTTTCTGGGAGAAACTGCCACAAAGTAAACTCTATAAAATGTTTTATTGGTTATGGTCTTTGTATCTGAAGTGATTTATATTATTCTTATAAAGTCTCTTTTAAGCTTAATTCTTGATTATTTCATAGAAACGTCTATGGAGTTTTCTTTTTCTAGTTTCATAGTTTTGTCTTCAGTTTTGATTATTTCCTATCCAGGTACTCTTTTAGTTTCTGAGCCCAGATCAGTTGCTTCCTGCTTGGATCTATCTGATGTAAGAACCAGCTTTGAAATGTATCTCTTATTTAATATGCTTTTATATTTTGTATTTCATGTTTTTAAACTTACTGTAAACCGCCCCGAGTCCCGCAAGGGAGAGGGGCGGTCTAGAAATCTGAATAAATTAAAAAATTAAATTAAAATTAAATAAATCCACCTATGCACTTGCTGAGAAAATGCAAACTTCTTACCGTTCCATTACACTGGCCGTCCTTGATCCTCAGATACATTCTTGGGTGTTTTGCATTTTCAAACATACAAATCCCAGAGCTGATTTTATGAACTTTCCAGAAAGAGTCACCAGCCTGATGTCCAGCTCCGCTACAGCTCCCATCAGATCTCAGGCAGAGAAACTGGCAGTAGCTTGTAGCAAGCAAAATTATGGCGCTGTTGTGGAATATACCCTATAAATCAGCAAACAGAACAGCAAATAGTTTTGGATTTCAGATTTCCCATTTTTTTAAACTCCAATCTAATCCACTTTCCACAAACTGGCATTTTCTAGTTGTTTCCCAACTAGTATGGTCCTAAGGAGTGGATAGTGTATTTGTTTTTAGCTTGTGATTTGTTCAATAAGTCAGGGTTTAAACCATCTATGGCTAAGCAATCTATTACATCAAATCTGGTCATGTTTAGGTGCAATAATTTAATCTCATTTGATAAAAGAATACAACAAACCAAGGAAACTGTGGAGTGACCGATAATGATTTTGCAAAGTTATTGCAGTCTTGGGCTCCATCTAGTGGGTAGAAATTGCTTGTCTTTTGAAACCTGTTCATTCACTATTTGCACCAGCTTGTGTATCGTATTCCATTCTTTTTCCTTTTCTCTTACCTTTACGTGGACCACAAACTCCTTGGTTATTCCGGCATAGCCTGCGTTATCATCGGCTACCGTGCCTTGGAAATTGAAAGAAATCATTTGGCCTGGATTCTGAGACGATTCTAGTATGGTGCAATGATTAGGCTGAACATGAACTTGCAGTTCACAATGGTTATCCCCATAGTTCTAATAAAGAGCAAAATGGGATTAGTCCACATTCATAGACATTTTAAATAATGGATACAATTTTAGATCACAGCCTTACAGTTTTGCATAACCGTATAGCACGAACCTATCCTCTCCTATAGCGGTACAGATTTCTTTCTGTTGTGTTTAAGAAGATGAAACATATTATAAGATCTAAACCAGGAAATAGGATTACTGGATTAGTTCTTCAGCATTTACTGGCATTACTGCAATTTTATGGGTGATGCTTCTGACTAAAAAGAATATTATTAACTGAATTATAACATGAGCTACTAGCATTAATATTACAATAATTCGGCATAAAGTGCATCGGTTAAGGCTGCCAGTAAAACTGTCCAGACTTTCTTTCAACAATGGCACAATGGCTTTTTGAGCTCAACTCTCATTGCTGCTGTGTTTTCCCTTTCAGTATCATCATCATGCATTGATCAGTTCCTGATTGTTGCAATTTTTACTGTATCAAACAAATGTGTTGTAAGATTGTGGCAAGTCTGTGAAAGCATTTCTGCACAGCTGCAATAGGGGTTTTGGTGGTAGTTTCGCACCTCCCTCCAAAAAAGAAGAGAGTTGATCAATAAATGGTATGATAGCAAAACCAAAGAATGGCATGTAAATATAGGAAAGAAAGTCTTGACGGAGCTAATTACATACTTTACATCAATATTTGGCATGACTTCTCTCACAGTTCTGACCAACTTTCTCGAATGCAAATACAATGGGAAAAAAGATAGGAGTCATGGTGAAAAGGTTACCATCCCTGTGACTGAGCCACGGTCAAGCGCAAGTGCCAGCTGTGGGTTTAGATGACTTCTAAGAACACAGAGGCTTCCTTTCTTCGCTGCCACTTCAAAAAGACCTAATTCGTTCAGGACGACAACAAAAACAGAACCTAATTAGATGTTCATAATAATGTAATGAGTTGCTTTAATTCCCCCCCAAATTGCATGAAATTTCCCTCTGTGAAAATATGTGGCATTCTTTTTCCTTCCTGCTGATACTTATTTATTTAATTCAGTTTTCAGCCAACTGACTGGGCAGATTACAGTTCTAAAACTGAAAAAACAGCTAAGACAATTTAAAACAATTTAAAGGATTAAAAAGTCAAAAAACATATATACAGTGGACAAGGTGATTTACCAACCAATATTTATTTATATACAGGTAGTCCTTGACTTACAACAGTCTAGTGAACATTCAAAGTTACAACAGCGCTGAGAAATGTGACTTATGACCATTTTTCATAGTTATGACCTTTGCAGAATCTCCATGATCATGTGATCAAAATTCAGACGCTTGGGCAACTGATTCATATTTATGTCCATTGCTGTGTCCCAAGGTCATCTAATCACCTTTTGCGAGATTCTGACAAGCAAAGTCAATGGGGAGGCCAGATTCCTTTAACAACCAGGTTACTAGCTTATCAACTATAGTGATTCACTTAACAACTGTGGCAAGAAAAGTTGTAAAATGGGGCAAAGCTCATTTAACAAATGTCTCACTGAACAGCAGAAATTTTGGGCTCACTTGTGGTCATAAGTCAAGGACGATCTGTATTAGTATTTATAAATAAATCATTTATAAAATATAAGGTCATTAACTCTGTAAATTTGAGTCTCTTATTTTAAAGTTGTGAACTTTTGGAATTTTTATCCTGAAATAATGTTCTTTTTTCTTCTTCTTTTTTTAAAATCTTGCAGCAGTCATGGAGAATTATCTATGGAATGGTATATGGGGAGAACTTTAACTTTCCTTTCTATAGAATGTTGACCTCTGCGGAGAAATCAACTTGAGCCTCACCTCTGTAAGAAAATGTGTAATTTTCATACATTCACAGTAGTCATGGATTGGTAGGGGAGATGATTTGAATTTAATAGAAAAGTCATCGTGGATTTAATTACCCCGTTCACATCAGAGAGGATCAATGGACCTATTGCAGCCTTCACTTTAGAGAAAAAAATATTTTAAAATGTGTCATCTTGCAATGTTTATTACTAATTTGTAGTGATGCAATCTTGGGGTATATTGGAGCTTGCAAAATTCTCCATAAAAGCTAGGAGCAGTTTATGGAGTATGGATGGTTCACTTCAGATACATGGTAGATGAAAATAATAATATGGAACTGTTCATTCAAATCCAATAAAAGTCCATTTACTAGAAACAAGCATAAAGATTCTTTGCTTTGCTACATTGTAGGACATGATAATAAAAATTATGCTTTAAAATTATTTCCATCCTATGTAACCCTTAAGAATTCTCATTATGTCACTAGATAGACAACATTTACCATGCTTGTCTTTTTTGTCACAAACGGCATCCACCACTCCGTCTTGTCTAAGACGTATAAAACCATGGGTCATCTTGTTGTAAAACTGAAGTATATTGCCTTTCTGAAATTTCCATTTCTCAGCTGCCCACTAGAGATATTGTAAAACAAAGTAAAACAACTTATCATGCCATAAAAGACACTATATGAACCTTCCTTACTTTTTTCTTCTTCTTTTCAATCATGTCTGAATCTATGAGTAATCCCTTGCATCGGGGTAGAGTCAGGGCAAGAATGGAGTTGAGCATTTACTGGCAGATGCCCTTCCTGACACCTACATGGAGTTCACAGCAGACAATTACTCATTGCACCCAGAGAGCAAATATCTGCTATTGCCTAGGATCGAACTCACACACTTCTGATTGTGAGGTAAGAGCTCCACATCTAGGTCACCATGCCACTCATCTGAATCTATGAGATTGCCTGGACAATTGTCTTGGCAACTTTTTTCAGAATGGCTTGCTTTGCCTCTTTCCTAGGGCTGAGACAAAGTCACAAGCCCATGGTCACTCAAATGACTTTGTTTCCGAAACAAGAATAGAACTTGCAGTTTATATTTTGCAGCCTGATGTCTTAACCACTACACCAAACTCTTGCTCTTATGTTATGTTTGTGTACTTCCAGATGCCAATGGCTTCATTACCCAAATTCTAGTAAGACTTTTCACAGTAGCATGAAAAATTCTCACTATTTCTACCCTCACAATATTCATATTCTTCATAAGCACTTCACAGCGGAGTCTAAAAAGTATTTTCCAGACAGTGTCTCACCTTCCATCCCATTCTTGACTTCACTGCATTTATTTTTATCAAAGCAATTTAATGGTCAAAAGCACAGAGAAATGGCCACTGAGTGGCATGATATTCTTATCTTCTCAAGAAGGAGATAGCCATTCAATTTAAAATGAACATATAAAGGGTGGAGGAGAGGAGAGAAGAGAGATTACTGTAGATTTCAAATGAATTTATTTATTTTCAACTTAAAAAAAACATTTTTACCATATTCTTTCTCTTGATTTCAAGTTCTTGTTCTATGGAAAAGCAAATATTGATACAAGTAAAATATAAGAAAAAGTAAATCATTCCATTAGAATCAAAATTGTCTGCCAATGCATTTAAGTCCAATAAAATTAATTAAATTCATAAATCATATAGTGTAAAAGTGGTCTTCCATGAAGAGATACTAACTCCATTAACTGCTGGGCCTGATGACCACAGGAACCTTCATCATTTATGAAAAATAATGTTTACATCTAGCTCTTTGAATGGTTTCCAACAGTAGAGGACTCTGCAACAAGAACAGCATAACTTTGCTATATTAAAAGCTCTTATTTCCCCCAAAGACTTAAATCTCAGGCTCTTAACTTACTTTTCCTTAAGGGAGGTTTCAAAAATATCAAAATAAGCCTAAAATGCTGTGTGTTACAACTCTCCTTTCTTGTCTCTTGCCTTTGTGAACTTGGTTGTTTGCTACTTGAGTTCTGACTTATTAAGTCTAGGATTGCAAGCCTAGGCAGATTTATTTAAAAGTAGATATTCCTGTGAAGTAAATATTTACTTCAGAACTGCAGAAAAAACAATTATTACCAACCTGCCTTCTATTGAGGACCTGTATACTGCATGAATCAAAAAGAGGGCTGTGAAAATATTTACAGACCCCTCGCATGCTGGACATAAATTGTTTCAACTCCTATCCTCAAAACGATGCTATAGAGCACTGCACACCAGAACAACTGGACATAAGAACATTTTTTTCCTGAATGCCATCACCCTGCTAAAGAAATAATTCCCTCAACACTGTCAAACTATTCACTAAGTCTGCATTACTATTAATCTTCCCATCTTTCCTATCACCTTCTCCTCCCACTTATGACTGTAAGACTGTAACTTTGTTGCTTGTATTCTTACGATTTATAATGATTGTTTCCTAGTATGATTTGATTGCTTATTTGTACCCTATGTCTATCATTAAGTGTTGTACCTTATGATTCTTGAAAAATGTATCTTTTCGTTTTATGATCACTGAGAGCATAATCACCAAAGAAAAATTTCTTGTGTGTCCAATCACACTTGGCCAATAAAGAATTCTAATCTAATCTAATCTAATTTAGAATTATTCCGATTCTGATCTTTTTGCTAATCCTTGTGTGTCAAAGAAATATCCAGTGATATTATTCTTATCATACAATGCATCAGACTTTAGGGACTAAAATGTAATGTAATGTAATGTAATAATATAATGTGATGTGATGTGATATCATATAATTAATATACCATACCATAATATACTATAATTATACCTTGACATTTTTAGAGAATGCTTTTCCCCAAGGATGGTTTATACTTACTCTTTGCAATGGTGTAATTATCAATGACATAAAGTTCTCTGACAATTTTGCCATCGTCTTCTCCTTGATCTAGCCATCTTTTGGGGAGAAATATATTATGTAATAAGAATATATCTTGGCATGCTATTATTTAAACCAAAAATATTAATATTTTATTAACTAAAAACTTTAGATGAATGAAATCTGGCAATAAGGCAATTTCTTGATTATACAGAAAAACATGGCTATCTGATTGGATAAAAGTTCAGGCTAGAGATGCTGAAAACTCTGAACAGAAAATCCATTAAACTAGTGCATATTTCAGAATGAAGAACTGAAGACATATAAGCATGCATACAGAGGCACAAACAAATCATTTTCTATGCGAAAAAAGATATATTTAAGACTGTATAGAAACCTTCTTGCAGTCATTGATGTTTTTAGTGTGGGAAAAGGAGAGGATAGTGTATTTTTAAACAACACCATCAGCAATGGATTGAGACAGGAAATAAAGATATTTGAATCAAAGAAAGTGAATTTATAATTGATATGGACAAAATATTCCTAAAATTACATTGCATTTCAAGAATTTATTCCTGTAACTTTTGTTACTGAATATGACCCTGCTGTATAAACTGCTCAATTTTATGCCATTAAAGTGCACATAAGTCTTACTTTTTTCATACTTATTATGGTGATATACACTTTAGAGCAATATACATACATAATGTATGCATACATAAAAATAAAACAGCCACAAATCGATGTGGCTGAGTTGCATGATCTAAGATTATATGAAGAACTTTAAATGTGATATAATTTGGGAACATTCTTCCTTGAATAGCTACCATATAATTCATTTAAATTCATTTAAAGCCAAAAGTAACAAAGATTATTTTACAGGACAGCAGATATTTTGACAAGGTTTTGCAACCATGGGCACATGAAATCTGAAGTATAATTAAGGCCAAGTATAATTAAAATATAGAATTTCAAATACATAATATATTTTCTGTATGTGCACATGAAAACAATTAGAAGTAAACTGCCCCTGATTTTGCTACTTGAAAACAAATCAAGAGTCATTTTGAGTTCAGGCAGAAATAAAGCTTGAAACTGTATACTATATCATTAGGACTAAGTATATATTTATCTCAGGTATTCAAGGTACTTTACATTTCTATATCAGTTGCTGAAAACATGAATTCAATTTGTGATCTTTCCATAGGACTAATATATCTGGGCTGTAAAATTCCACATGACCATTAAATGCAGCAAAGACAAAAATCTAAGTATGGCTGTCATCTAATGATCATCAGGATGTTTGTAGTCTACCTGTTGTCTTACAGATAACTGCTGAAGCAGAGCATTTAGGACTTGACACAAAAGTGTTCATACATTCAGATCTCAATGAAGTCAAGAAAGTCTTTCCATTAATAGAATTATCTTTCTAACAAAGAATAATCAACCAGCCAAGCTTTGTTTTCAAAGACTGTGTGATGACAGAGGGGTGCTGTTGGCCCGCCAAGAGAGGGCAATGTGGTACATCAGATTGCAGATCTTATTTTAGAAGCCTGCTGCCACCCTTGAATATTTATGTAATCTAAGTATCATGTAGAGTTTTACCATCAGTAATACTGATTCGCATTTCTCTGTGAATGCACATCTGTACTTTAGATGTCTTGCATTTTGATACATATTTATAATTTTTTATTCAAAGTCTGGAATGCATGAAGCCGAAGTAAGATATTTTCTATTGTGGCTGAAGTTTAGGATACATGGCAAAAGTGAAAAATATCTGAAATTCACTCAATAGTGTTTTAAGGAAGAATTGAAAATGAGAATGCCACATGGGATTTAATTTGAACTGACATTTTTCTTTCTCATTATCAGTCAGCTGTTTGAAAGTTCAGTTTGACAATTACTGCAGGCTCGAGGGACAGGTGAGAATAGTTTTTAAGGAATCTGTGGCTGAAGGGACTTTGTTCCTTAGTGTTTGCCTGCTTCTCATCTTTCCCAAACATCAAAGAGTTGGAAAAGTCAGCTCCTGGGACTAGTCAGCTCCAGCTAGTCAGCCAGAAGGACCTTCAATTGTCAGCTCCTTAGTGCTTTGCTTTTCTCTTATCTTAGTCGTCCCAATCAGATATAATGTCAACATTGTGAACTAGCTATTATAATTTTAAAAAATAATAAACTGAACAAACCTGTAACATAGGAAGATATAATCTGAGTTTGTGATAGGATCCTGGATTACAATTTTCTCCAGAAACCATCCATTTCCTAGGTGAGAATATAAATATTCTATTCTTAATAGTGAAATCAGATCAAGTATGTTTTAATATCACTGCAATCTCATGATAGCTCTGTGCTGACTCATTCTCAAGTTCAAGCTTACATACTTGATAAGTTAAAAGAGAACATTACAACATGATACCAGCAATACAGAACTTAATTAATCTGCTTCAAAAGTGGATGGAAGAAAATGAAGAAAGGAAAGAAAATGTAGAATTAACACGAGAAAAAGAAGATAACCATAGCCAACAGGAGGAGAGACTTGGGGGGAAATTCCAGCACTACACAGAGGGGAAGAACTGGAAAAGAAAGAAGATAAGGAAAGGGAAAGGAAAAAAAGATAAAATTGACAACAGGAAGATAGAGAGAAATAGGGAATTTAGACAAAAATTTAGATTTCTAATGCTTAAGAATCATTGTTAAAGAAATTAAGAATGGAATAATTTGAATAAGCTAAATTGAAAACTGAAATTATTTACAAATAAAATAACAATATAATTATTGAAAAGACTTTCTATATGGAGTCTGAAAAAATTCATCTACAAAATGTACATATAATGTGTAAAAGTTAAACAATGTTTATTTTTCACAGGTATCAGAAGCAGTGCTGGGGAAGGATACCCAGATCTCCCATAATAATTTGTTTTCCATAAATAGGTGCTACTTTTTTTTCAAAAATCTTTATCCCTAAACTCCCAATATTTCTATGAAAAAACATATCATATTCTATGTCATTGAAGTATATAAGCATTTTAAAATTTCCAACCTGAGCCAAGTCCATTGTGTCCTATAACAATTTTATATAAATGTCCAAGGTGCACAGCTTCAAGTGAGAATGTATCAGTCTGCAATCAAGCAAATAACACACATTTAATTTTAAGAATTTGTGTTTGTCTTCCCTCTTTTAAATAACCCACATATGTAAATGTGAAACATAAACCCTAAACAAGTTTCCATTTATATTAAAAGAGCAATGGGAAAATACTTTTAATCAATTACTGTTAAGAAAATCAATAAGACATTTTACTCCAATTAATTGAATTAAACTATGGTAAATCATTTTTAAAGCCACAAACACACACTAAAATTGTTTATAATTTTCTTTAAATTTAGTTTCTATAAGGTTATATTGCCTCAGGCTAACTAAAGGAGTGAAGATAGCATGGTCACAAAATTGCTACATTAAACCTAAATTGAGGTTTGCTGGAAAGCAGTGCTGGAAGTACTTATTTTTCATGCTAAAAAATTAAGGTGCAATTTCTTCTTTTCCCCACAAATAACTGTTTGGTACATTTGCTGTAAGTTTTATATGTAAATAGATGTTTAGCACTTTTATGCTGGAAAATACCAGAGGGAGTCATATCTCTGTGACTAAAATGAGGAAGAGGACATAATCATATTTAATCCACCTTCCTTCCTAAAATATATAGGAGTGTGGGCATGTATAATTCTTCGAAGTTATTGTTAATAAATTTTGCTTGTGATGCAGATCAAATGAATAGCCATTGCTGAATTGTGAAAAGTGCTATATTTACATGAGCACATTTTATTTATTTTGCACATTTATAATGGTGCTCAACTCAAACAATGTAACTTTGGGCAGTGTACAAGAGAACACTGAAAAAAAGGTAACTTACGTTGTTCAAATACCCCAATATATAAAATGATGAGCCAAATGTAAAAATTAGAAAACAAAAATGGGACTCAATTCAACTGGACCTAAATGTCTAGGGAAAAGAGAGACAAATATATTTTGGGCACAATGGCTCAGCAGTTAAAGATGCTAAGCTTGTCAGCTAGACTGCTGACAACCCAGGTTTGAGACCTGAGCTCCATGCAATGGGATGAGCTCTCGTTACTTGCTCTAGCTCCTGTCCACCTAGCACAGGGTTGTCAAACTTGCATCGTTATGTTGTTGTCACGTGACATATCATGACTTTTTCCCCTTTTGCTAAACTGGCAATGGGCATGGCCAGAGTGTGAAGCATACGGCCCGTGGGCTGCAAATTTGACACCCCTGACCTAGCAGTTTGAAAGCATGCAAATGCAAGTAGATAAATAGGTACCATTTCGTTGGGAAGTGTTCCATGAGCCTCAACTTATAGCCAAGATGGCCACATGAGCATGGAAATGTATTCAGACAATGCTGGTTCCCTTGGCCAAGAAACAGAGATGAGCACTGTGCCCTAGAGTTGAATGTGACTGACAGGGAAATCTTTACCTTTTTACCTATATTTCAGGTAAAAAAAGGACTTTCATATATAGCATACCTATTTGGCAGTTTATTCTATGGCAAGAGGGCATTTACTTTAATTCACTCACTTGTCCTTTCATGTGTTTTTTAGACTTCATTGACCTATGCAGCTGTCGGGACCCTGTGTCACCTTTTTCTCCATTGATTGCTATGTAAACATCAGCTTCTGTCCCAGCATTCCAGAGATCACCAGTTACTACATGCACCTTGTACATTGCCACTGAAAATAAAAAAAGACAGCAATTTACCAACATTACACTCTGTGTACAATTATTTTATGCTGCTGTCTCAACATATATCAATATCATATTATTCATTGTATCTAGCTGACTATTTAAAGTACATGATTCTAGTTGGCTCACAATTAAAACCAGGATAAATTAAAATAAAACATGTAGTAATTGGAGAACCATAACAAGTCCTCAACATACCCAAAAGATCAATTCTATTCCACATATGGAACCCTAGGCTCAGGCACAGAACCAGGTCTTCAAATACTTATAAAAGGTCAGCAGTGTGTGGGCCAACCTAATTTGATGGGCATGATGTTCTAGAATGAAGCTATCATGACGGAAAAGGCTTTTCTTTGAAGTCTGGATGATGGAAAATGCAGCCTACTGCCCTACCTATATCTCCTACCACATCAGGCAGGACAGACAGAAATAAATAAATCTGTTTGTCTCTGAGATTGAAACCTGACAAAACAAATGAACTGGAGTTGTGTATCAAGCCAAAGACATAACTAACTTATTATTCTTCCCTCTCAGTGGCCAACCCAACTGCTAATCACATTTACACCCTATTAAGAGTCTTTCTCATCATGAAATATATTTAATCCCCTCAAAAGTATTAAATTGGCAGCAATCTCTATATCTTGTGGAAGAAAAGTTATTTGGGCTGTATAAATAACTATTTGTCAACACTCTTCTACATTTGGTTTTAATGGATGAATCCAATTTTTAGTAACTGATTCTCATATAGGTATTATTCCAGTTTTTTTTCATCCTTTTGGCTATTCTTGCTCCTTGTTTTACATTGATACATTAATGGTCTTTTTGAGGTGCACTGATTATGAAGCATACAGAATGCCAAATGTGACTTATATAAATGTGACTTATCCATTTTATTTGTTGTTCCTTTCCAAACACTCCTCAGCCTGGAACAAATATTTTTATCTGTAGGAACCTATTCTATTCTAGTCTGTTCTAGATGTTCCTGCATGCTGCTTGAAAACTTGTACTATATATATATATATTTATATTACCGGTATATATTTATATATATATATAAATTAATTTTCAAAGGGAATAATGCAATGTACCACAATTAAGGTATATATATTTGTTTTCTAAGATTTTCACGAGTATACGTATGTTGTTCATGGTTATTTTCGGGTATAGCCCGTGTAATATTAGTTGAATTTATGTGACGTTTTGGCAAATTCACATTTGCCATCATCAGGCTGGCTTTTTGTTTCTGAGAGAAAAGAAAATATACACACACCTAAGTGGGTTGTATATACATAATGCCTATATGTACACTTGATAAGTTACTTACTGTTTGATCTCTCTACAACTTTTCCTTCAGACCTGTTTATTTGTTTATTTATTTAATGTTTGTTTTTGGTCTAGTTCAGCATGCCTTACACAGGGTGACCTTTTAGTCTCGGTAAATAGGCTGGTGGCAGAAATTACATTAGAATAAAAAGCAGCCCAAAGTGATAACGGCATGATAAATGGTATGGCTTAGCCAGACTTGTCAGGCAGGATAGGATAGGACAGGACAAGGAGTTAACCTTAAAATAACCAGCATTTGTCAGTGTCCTTACACATTTTTTTTTCATGCAACCATATTTAGGAAGTTCTGGTTACCATTGTTGATGGTTGTCCATCTATTATTTCAATTTCTTCTACAGTTACACCCTACTTTCCAAATGTAAATCTCTGCTCTTTAAAATCTTATAATATTTCCTGTACCAAACAGCCACTGAAATGCGAACAGTTTTCAAGGAGTGGCTGGTTTCATTTGAGACTGTTCTCAGATCCATTTAAATTACAGCTTAAAGGTTATAAGATGCTTTTTCCTTTAACAACTTGAAGGCTAGAATCTTGTAGTTCTAGCCATTATTTAAAAGTGTCTGAAGCTGTTAGAAGACAGCCGTCCTCCCCAGCCTTCCAAAAGATTGGAGGACAAGCTGAACTCTGGCTTTTTCTTTCTGGTTTGCAAATCTGATAATATCCCATCCCAGCCTTTCCAAAATGGCTCAATTGAAAAAAGATATCAAGTTGGGGTTTTTTAAAGCAATGGAAGAGAGACTTAGCTAATTGTTCAAATCAAGGATGCTGAATGGAAGAAACTGTGCCCAAACTTTCAAGATTCATCATTCATTGCTGATTTGTTGTCCTTTCAATAGATCTATTCTGCAGAAATTCAGAAAATCCATTAGACGACAGCAAAGAGATAGGAAGAGCTTGCTTTCTGCCATCTCTGTCAGATAACAACAACAAAACAAAACAAAGCCATTAGGGGTTTGAGCAACAAAAATGTTTTTCATCCTATGTTTGGTAGCCTTGAATTCTCCAATAAGTTCTGCGCTGGGAGTTTGCCTAGAAAGTCCTTCTTGCTAACTTTAATAATAGATCAATCAATCATACAGCAAAGTAATATTAAAATTCTACGGTAGCCTTTTCTGCCTGCTGGTGCTGTTGTGAAATTGTGAAGGCCAAAAAATTACCATAGAATCATAGTATCAGACAGCAATGTGCTGTGGCACTGCCAAAAAAGCTAACACGGTCCTTAAAAAAATAATAATAATAATAATAATAATAATAAAAGTAAAGATTTCCCCCTGTGGAGTCATGTCCTGCTCAAGGGGTGTGTGTGTGCTCATCTCTGTTTCCAAGCTGAAGGAGCCAACATTGTCCAAAGATGCTTCTGTAGTCATGTGGCCTGCATGACCGCAGTCATAAGTTGCATCAATAAAAGGATAGTGTCAAGAATTCTGATGTCCCCAGATTTTAATCTTCTGTGCTTTTACCATGATTCTAGTAATTTTAGCATGTGTTTTATTGTTTTATTACATCCATGTATTTGTAGTTCTTTTTAATTGCACATTGCAATTAAATTCAGATTTGCTATTGTAGGATGATTTGAAAAACAAACAAACCAAAATGTGCAAAAAGAGTAAATAATTTGTGCTATGGAACATCAATACTGTTACTTATATGGAACAATAAAGCCAGTGAACAATAAAGCCAGTGGCATAAAAAACAAACTTTATGTCAAGAAAAAGAATGCTTGAAGCATTTGAAAATAATACCAATACTAATAGCAATAGTAACAGAAATACTAATAGTAATAAATTTATATGCCATTTAACTCTGGGTAGTTTACAAATTGTTTAAAACCTTAAAAACAAGAAGAAACAACACAAGACAGTAATGAAGAGTAAATATGGGAAGGACGACAATAATAATTTAAGTTCATATGAATGAAAAAAATGAATGCAGAGTTTTGGCTGCAACGTTTCCATGCACTCATTCTTAAATAATCTGCTTCATAATGTCAGCTCTTCTTTCTCTGATTTTCTTGCATCAACTTCTCCTCTCCTCTTCCTGTCTCTAAACACACATTTCTTGCTGCACACGTATCTTTTGTGAAAAGAGAAACAATTCGGTGCAGTCCTCCAGATTGTTTATGGGAGGAATCTTTTGACAGGGATGAACAAAAATGCTTGGATCAGAGTACAAAGAATGACACATTAACTAACTTTTTAAAATGTCAGTTATCATTTATCATTGCAAAGTATTGTTCGTATCAATTAGTGAAGAATATCAATTAGGTGATTTTAGAAACCTTGCCAATAAAGCCAGTGGCAGGTTTCCTGTCTGAAACGACAAGTTAAGGCAGGGAATTTCATTCCTTTGAGCAATCTGCTTGACAGCCCTGATCCCAAACATCCCGAGGAAATGGACTTCTAGCCAACACATTTAAGATGAAGAGGGAGAGGGCTGGGAAAAAAACATCTTTGCAAGATTGCATCTTTTGATATAATTAGAATATAGTAGAACTAGTAATAGTTTCTGCCTGGCTCATTTTTACCGATGATGATAATTGGCTGCTAGACCTAGTTATGTGGAGTGATATGGCCTGAAATTATATATATTGTATATTTCATCAGGCACATATGATACAGGATTTTTTAAATAAAAGTTCACTGAGAAATTAAGTAACATGTTTGTTTCTTTGTTTGATTGATTGTGCACCATCAAGTTGCTTTCAACTCTGAATGACCACGTAGGTAGATTTCCTCCATGATCATCTGTTCCTAACCTGGTTCTTCAGGTCTTCCAATGGTGAACTTATCACCATTGTAACGGAGTCCATCGAGTTCTGCTGGTGGTCATCCTTTTGTTGTATTCTTTCCATCTTTCCCAGCATCAGAGCCTTCTTCAGAGAGGTAGGTCTTCATATGATGTGTCCAAAGCAAGGCAACATGGAGGATGCTATTATCTATCAGGGACTCCGTGGTGGTTGAGCAATGGCCCTAATAGCCCAGACCAATGCCTAAGGGAGGGAACAGAGCTGCAATTCGCTCTGCCCTTCACTCAACTTCTTCTATATAAAAAGTTTAGAAAACAAAAGAAGATAGAAATAAAAAAAATGTTGTTGCATCTTATTATTATTATTATTATAAGGATTATGGGGAGGTGGATGAGTTGTGAAGAAGAGTAATAAGTAGTGAAAAGGGCTCCTTTCTGCCTTACCTTCCTCCCTCCCTCCTTTCCTGAACATCTACCAATTATTATTCCTCTTTTTCCAAAGAGTGAAGTTCCAGAAGATCAAAGGAGGTGGGGAGAAAGTAGGATGGCAGATCAACCAATATGGACCTAGAGAGATAAAGAAAAAGGATCATGAGATGAAAAGGCTAAGGCAGGATAGGTGGGAAGGGTTGAAATTGAGGTGAGGTAGAAATCATCATGTAATATTGTAAAATAAATGTTGCCTGTTGACCCAACAATCAACTCAATCTTGGATTCCCAGTTTCATGTTGGTCTCTCTGGACAACATGTGGCTTCTGAATTTCAACTGTTGAACCCCAGAAGTGTTTCGTATCTGAGATTCTTTAGAAGTTAGAACTACTTTTAGGCATCTTCTTATTGGACAATCTACCCTAGAGACCTACAGTTTCTTAGTAATTGTTCTACAAACACAATGACTTGTGAGCTGTAAGTTCCTGGCTCAGTATGGTTGGCACCACAATGTTTGCCAGTCAGAGCATTGTGTAGAATAGGGGTGTCCAACTCGCCATGTCACGTTGCTGTCACGTGATTTTTTCCCCTTCGTGGAGCTGGGGGAGCGTGGCCTATGTGTGACGCATCCAGCCAGTTTGACACCCCTGTGTAGAAGGACAGTGTGCATATTTCAATTTCAATTTCAATTTATTCAAATTTGTATACCGCCCTTCTCCCTTGCGGGACTCAGGGCGGTTTACAGTCATATTAAAAACATGTAATACAAAATATAAAAACAATTTAAAATATATTAAATTTAAGGACTGTCCCCGTTAAAACCCTTACCCTTAAAACAATACCCTTATTATATTAAAATCCCTAGCGACCCTTGTTAAAACCCAAGCGAGGAGATTATGAGAGAGAATCATCCGAGGCCGGCCGTTTTAAATAGATAGGTCTTCACGGCCCGGCGGAAGAGGCGCAGGTCTGTCATTGCCATTGTAATTACACCAAACTCAATGGTTTTCCATCTGGACCAGTATTTCTCAACTTCAACAATTTTAAGATGGGTGGACTTCAACTCCCAGAATTCCTCAAAACCGGTATGGCTGGCTGGGGAATTCTGGGACTTGAAGTCCACCCATTGTAAAATTGCTGAGGTTAAGAAACACGGATCGGGACCATTCTTAGCAATAGCAACAGCACTTATATATAACTCCATAGTGCTTTACAACACTATCTAGGCAGTTTAATAATGTCAACCTATGGCTCCCAACAATCTGGGTTCTCATTTTGCTGACCTTGGAAGGATGGAAGGCTGCAAGTCAACCTTGAGCCGGTCAGGACCGGACTCCCAAATATGGGCAGAGTTTGCCTGCAATACTGCATTCTAACCACTGTGCCATCACGGCCCCAATCTTCCACGAAGTCTTAATTTGAGTGTCACTCCTCCTCCAATCGAAGGGGACACCATAGGGGTGGAGAATTCCCAGATTCAGTAAATCAAATTCAAATGTGCCTTATTTTAAACTTGGGGTTGAACTGTCTATTTAACATACAGTAGTGGCCCAAATTGTGGAAACCTTTTGAAAAAAAGTGTATTTTTGAGGTTTGATGAATAATAACACCATTTTTTGGGGAGTTTCAAGATAATCATATTCCACTGCTAGAATGGCCTGGAAATAGCCCAGAGCAGTGATGGCTAACCTTTTTGCCGTCAAGTGCCAAAAGCGGGAGGAGCGTGGGTGGATTGCATGCACACACCCATAATTCAATGTGCCCCGTCCCCAGCCATTTTTGGCCTCCGGAGGGCCTCTGGGAGGGTGAGGAAGGCCCTTTTCACCCTCTCCAGGCTCGTAGAAAGTCTCTGGAGCCTGGGGAGAGTGAAAAACGGGCCTTCCCCACCCCCCTGGAGGCCCT
>JANHFK010000666.1:28293-41617 GCA_036250565.1 Sibynophis collaris
GGTGGGAAGTTGTATTGTTTTTCTATGAAAGGTTGCTGAACTTGATAATGTATTTAAAATGTTTGCACTGAGTAGATACCTGAATAGTTTAGAACTTTTTTTTATTATATCGCAGAATGTATGGCCTAGTTGTTTTTCTTAAAAATTATTTGAACCATCCATATTTAATATTGTATTTTTAAGTTAAGATTTTACCTGTTATTTTCCGTTCCCCTTATTATAAAAAAACAATAAAACTTTCTTTTTAAAAAAAAAGATCTTTGAATGGTTGCTAACCTAGTAGCAAGTTGAGGACTACCTGTATAATCAAGTCCTTAACTCTTTCATTGCCACACTCAATTTTAATAGAATTTTGTGTTATCCTTATCTGCCATATTCAACTTCAATCCACTTTGTTAAAAAAATGTTTTTATGTAGTGAGTGACTGTACTTTAAAAGTTTGGTTTGAAGATGTCAGACATCACTTTTGTTTCCATCTCATGGCTTGAGACTTTCACTTCCATTGAAGGACATCATTGTTAGGTTGTGCTTAAGGTATTAGTTGGTCTTAATCTGTTCTTAAGTAACCATGCCCTTTTCATCTCTCTAATTATTATAACTGTCTTTAGTAGGAGGCTTCAGGACCCAAAACAAGGTACTAGCAGTTTCCTAACAGTTATTAAGCTTTTGGTAGCTGATTCAGCTGTCAACAAGATTCTCACAGAGTTTCCTTTAACCAGATCTTCTGAAAGAGAGTGGGATATGGTTACAGTAATTCTGTAATGGATTATTTTCCCTTCAGAATCCAATTTATCTTTTGTTACTAACAGTGTTTCTGTGAATTGGTGAACTAGCTGTTCTTTTCCCAGGCTAGCTGAGGACTTTGCAGATGCCTGTTGTTTCCCCAAATATCTCCTAAACATCAGGCTGTGAATTCCCTTTGTATAGAAAACAAACTGTGATCCCTTAATAGTTTTCTGTAGGTCAGCTGAAGAGCTAATTTATAAACTGGTGGGGAGAGAGATCTGTCTCCAGTACAATGTGGGAAAGCTTTGCATGCCTTAGTGCTTGCTTTACCATCCAATGATCAGTATCTTTGCCTAAACACTGAAAAAACAAGGAAATAGTTTATTGTCGTCTATAAGAAATATATTTCCTTCATTAGGAGACAAATCATGGTCAAAGCAGTAATCTTGAAAAACTTAGCAAAAATAAAGGTAAAAAGCATTTTCAATTGTTCCATAAAGATAGGGAGTTGTTAGGATGTTTAACATGTGGAAATTTATGAAACTGTTATCATCTGGAAAGACTATCCTCAAAACTGTTTCATATATAAAAGGAGAGAGACTTCTATGCTGATGCTTAATCTTTTGCACAGACACCTGGAGGTCAGGCTAAAATGGTTGTCTGGCGCAAAACAAATCTGCCTACTTTATTGCCTTTTGAATTGCTTTTGAATTGCACTCTTCAGGTTTTCTTGTATTTTGTAATATTCTTTTGTGCACAATTCTGCTGTCACTGGATATGGGAGCGTTAAATTTATTTTAACCAATTTGGTTGTTGTTATTGTTGAATGTAACATAACCAGACATGTATATTCTTTTGTTTGCCTTCTAATAATTGCATGGGTGACCATATTAACATGTTGGCTTTTAATTTTTTGGGATAAACCAAGGGACAAATCAGTATTTATAGATTACAAATAAATCTATAATTACTATTTTCAAATATTCTGCTGAAATTACAAATTTATTTAGGATATGGCATATCATACATGGACTAACATGTATGTTAGTATTATTCTATATATTCCATGTTCTATGTTCTAACAATGCATATTAAAATTTCACCTCAATTAGTAAAAACACAATAAAATATAAATGTTAAAAAGGTCTATGTTCAAATAGCAATGTCTAGGTCATCAAACACAGCATATTTTATATTTTTTTTAAAAAACAGATACTAGACTGATATATGCCCTCAATTTACAACCGGCCAAAAAATAATGAAAGATCAATAAGAGAGGAAAAGTACACCACCTACAACACATGCTCTCTCTCAGACCAACTCATCTCATCTTGTTATTATGGGGAAAATATGAGGAGGAAAGAGTATTAGGTATGTTTACCACCTTGAATTATTTATAAAAATAATGCAGGCAGGCAAGAAACAAACAAACAAACGAACAATAGTTTGTATAAACAGGAAAAGGAAAAACCTCATCATTGCCCTTGTAAAATAAAAGGAAGGAAAAAAAGAAGTAAAATGTTCAATAAATTAAATAACTGAAATTAAGTTTTATTATGGAAACTATTTTAATGATATAGAAAAACTATCCAACTAGATTTTTCTTTGGTTAGTTTACTAAAAACACATATAACAACAAAGAAAGTTCTAAAACTGTGTGCCTATAATCTGATTTTATAAACTAAAACAAATGTTTCTGGTCTCAAAAGATGCCAAGTGTTTACAATGTAGCTAACCCACTGAATTATGCAATGATAGAAATATGCCAAATTCCTTTCCTTAAAATATAGATCAGGGTGTTTTGAAAATCACTGCAACAAAACCTGCTTACTTTATCAACAAGAAGGCTACAAATAAATGTGCTATTCAATCCCACGATTGCTTGTTTAAAAAAAGAATAGTGTAAAAGAAACATTCTAAAATAAAAGAGGAGGGAAGAATCTGTATGATAAATGAATAATATCCCATAGTTGTTTGCTAATAAACCCCACTATGTATAATTAAATATCTCCGTAAATTATTTGCATACAATTAAAATAAAGACAAATAGTGATGTAAGATTTCCAGAAAAAATTGAACCTGGGAAAACACTGTACATTTTTCAATATTTGGGGTGGGGGGTGTCCCAGAAAAATTATGTCTTTTTTCAAAAGGAGGGGAGACCTGAAGCAAAAATGGGTGTCCCTCTCGATTTCTAAAAACTTTATTTTCTCTTGAGTCTTCTCATTTTTATTCAGGGATTACACTTTGGATAAAGGCAAAGGCCACAGTAGGCATCTCATTTTTATTCAGGGATTACACTTTGGATGAAGGCAAAGGCCACAGTAGGCAGGGTGACAGGATAAATTGAGTGAAATCAGGATTTGCTATATTTTTCCTCTTAGAAGAGAACTTCAGAGTTTTTTAAAGGAGTGGGGTACCTCTTTCTTAAGACCTTACCCTACAATTTCCTACTTCAATAGCATGCAAAATCACGTGACCCAAATTTGCCACTTGTCTATGGGCAAAACTCCAAGGCTGTGATGTTTGTGGTTCTGAGGCCTAAGGCGCCTAAGGCCCCTAAGGCCTAAATCGAAGTGGCACAGTGGTTAGAGTGCAATACTGCAGGTTACTTCAGATCTGCAGTTCAGCAGATCGAATCTCACCGGCTCAAGGTTGACTCAGCCTTCCATCCTTCCTAGATGGGTAAAATGAGGACCCAGACTGTTGGGGGCAATATGCTGATTCTGTAAACTGCTTAGAGAGGGTTGTGAAAGCCCTGTGAAGCAGTATATAAGCCTAAATGCTATTGCTATCTGTGGATTATAATCCTAGATTTTGAAAGAGGCAGGATATTTTTATTTTACAATAATATCAACCTATGTGGAAAGTCTTAATATAACTTTCCAGCTAAAGAATTGAAATTCATATTTTCCCTCAAGTTGAAGAACTACCTCATGTTTCTACCATTTCATGTGTGGTTTATGGATGTAAAATTCGCATATAGGGCCTAGGAAACTTGTTTACTTGTTGTATAGTACCTGTTGCATAATTGAAATAGACCTTTTGCTCAGATGTTATGCTATTCTTGTTATTCCAGAGCATTTAAAAAACAAACCAATCCTAAATTAAATTTAAAGCACTTGGATTCCTCATGATAGCATTCAACTATCTGAAGGCAGATGTAGCTTGTTTTGTTTTAAATTAGAAGAACTAGAACTAAAAAAGTTAAAAAAAAGAAGTATGAGTTCAAAACCATTGATCAATTCTGGAACTAATTAGTCAAGATTATTTCCTCATGGAAACTCGGGACAATATAAAGTCTTGGTATTGTTGCAATATTTTATTTGCAATCTTGCAGCTATTGATTTAATATTCAGCAAAACATGTATCATACAGCAAGATTTTTTTTCTAGAAATTGTGAAATCTACCCGAATATATGGTTAATATATTTATCAGCCATATATTGTATGCTTCTAAAATTTACAGCTGGTCAATACATTGACTATAAATTTTTAAAACATTTAATGCTTTGCTACAGACTTTTACTTAATGCTCAGCTACTGTGAATTAATATGATTTGATGGAATTAAATTCCCACTTTAGAGAATTCTGGGTAGGAAGCCTACTACAAGGAAAAGAGATTTCACAGATTAAAAAAATCCCTTGATTTATATATTTAACTATTATATTCTACTTTAAAAAAGAAAAGAGAATCATCCTTCCAGATGTAGGCTTTCAAAAGAGTAGCTTATTTTTCCTTTAAAGAAGGTGCTTAAAGGAACTATAATTGAAGGCCAGACAATGGTGAAAATATGGTATTTTCCTTATTATATTAATTATATCAATAGATACAGTACATTTAGAACTGATTCTCTTTATATATTTTGCACATCTATGTTTATTAACTGGGCTGAAATTCATTCATCAAGAAGCTTAAGAGACAAATGGCTGTGTGTTTGTGCGATTAAGTAAATTTGTACGGTACTGCATGTTGTGCTCTGAAAACTCTCACAATACATTATCATACAGGTAGTCCCTGGATTAAGAACAACATCCATTCCTAAATCTGTCTTTATCTCAGAATTGTATGTTAAGGCAGAACAGATTATTTAGTCAAATGTTAGTCTTAGTATATAACATTAATTTCACCTTTCTGTGCATTTTAATATGCAGAACATTTCAGCTTATACAGTAGCTCTTGTCAAAGCATGCTCTTCCCTTCCTCTTCCCTCAACCCCCATCCTTCAGAGTGCTTCTTGCTTTTCTCCTTGGCCCATAATCAGTACCAGTATTTGGTTTCAACATCCCTCTTCATTCTATTCAAAATCAACCAGCTATATGAAGTTCCCTTCTCTTTGATTATTTCAGACCGGAGTTGGCTGCAGGAGGAGGAAAAGAAATGGATGTGCTAGCCACAGAGAACACCACTAGAAAAAAACCAAAAGGACAGGGATGGTTTCCTTTCTTAAAAGCCACTATGTGCAGTTCAAGAATAGTACCAATTTTCAAATGGGTATCCAATAACAATTGCGGGGCAGAGAATATCTTCAAAACTGTTTGTGAATATGGCCTTCTTGCTTTTAAGACAGGAATGACTGTATTGCTTTATCTCTCTCAGTAGTTCCAGTAACTGGAAGAGGATTCTGTGCATACTCAGAAATTGCTTTACTTCGAGTACCAAACTAGGACTGGAGTACGATATACAATGCATCCCGCCAATGTAAGTAGCATACTGTCATCTTGATGAAGGAAGCTAAATCTCCTTTATAAACTGAAGCTCTTCCTTGCAGAGAATCCAACCTGGTTTTAGCAGGTTCACACATCATACCAAGCCATGGTTTAATTATTCATGGTTTATTGAATAAAGGAATAGGAAATCATATGAAGATATAAGGCATGGTTATAATCCAAAAAAAGCTGGGTTTATTTAATATGATAACCTAAAAACAAAAACATCATTGTTTAGTGCAATGGGTAAACCCAATGTCTCCCTCAACATAGCCTAAGCCCGTGATGGCAAACCTATGGCACACGTGCCACAGGTGGCACACAGAGCCATATCGGTGGACACATGAGCGGTGCCCCAGCACAGCGGGCTATCTACTTTTTGGGCCTTCCAGACCCATCGGAAGTCAGGAAACAGGTTGTTTCTGGCCTCCAGGGGGGGTGGGGAAGGCTGTTTTCGCCCTCCCTAGACTCCTAGAAAGCCTCTGAAGCCTGGGAAGAGTGAAAACAGGCCTTCCGGTCCCACCAGAAGTTGTCAAACAGGCTGTTTCCGGCCTCTGGGGGGTGGGGAAGGCCATTTTCGCACTCCCCAGAGTCCTAGAAAGCCTCTGGAACCTGGGGAGGGCAAAAAACGGGCCTACCAGGCCCACCGTGCCATTGCGTGCCAAAAGCGGGGGTAGCGCAGGGAGGTTCTGTGCGCATGCGCAGGGGGGTGGGGTGCATTGAATTATGGGTGTGGGCACGCACACGCACCCCCCCATACTCCCCCCACTTTTGGCATGCGACGGCAAAAAGGTTAGCCATCACTGGCCTAAGCCTTAAAACGATGGCTCAGAAGACTTTTTCACAAGATCCACATCTACAGCCAGCGCCTGCATAGAGCGATCTCCATTCTTTCTTCAGCCAAAACAGTGTTTTAGAGAAGCAGCGGGGCAAGAAATTGATAAAGGAATGAATTAAATGGCTGCTGCCTCCTTCCTTTCTAAAAAGCTAAAAGAAAAAGAGCAGGGACTTGTATATGAGCCAACGCATGAGATGGCGGATGCAAAGTAAATATGGGGAAAATATATTAAGATGAAGAATTGGGATGAGCAATATTCTGGGGAGAATTTGATTTTCAACTATATACAAACTATGTATCCATTTGGAAGACAATAGATTTATCAAAAGAACGGAAGGATGAGTCAGCTAAACAAAGAAAATGAATAATGGATGAATGCTATATATGCACTTGCTTATGTGTGAAGATCAATGGATGAGTTTATAAAGGTAAATAGATGGATGGAGCTTGTATACCCAAGAGACAAGATTGCTATATATAAAGAAAAAGAGAGAGAGAGAGAAAAGAATGTGGCTATGAGGGAGAAAACACATGTGAAATGACTCTGGACCTGCTAAGTGCTGACACTGATCCTGTTCACAACCAATTCCAACCTTGTTCACTTCTTGGTATGTTGTTCACAAAAGATTTGAGAGAACAGGCTTCTGGCCCTTGTGAACCAAAGACAAAACTCTGAATGGGTTGGTACAGATTGAATGGGGTGAAGTTATAAAGCAGAGGAGGAGTTAAACTCATTCAGTGGCCATGCGAGAATAAAATATCTTTGCTCCAAATAAGTGAAAAGGCATTCCTAGGAATAACTTAATAAACTTGAAGATGCGGTTAATCTGATGCTTAGCTTTCAATTGCAATGCACAAGTGTCCAATATTCAGATGTGCTGCGACACAATTCCCCCCCCCCCATTTTTTCATTTATTTTTTTTGAAATTGAAAGGAACAATTTCACATCTACATAGATATTTCCAAGTTTAAAGTAAGTATGTCTGCAGTTATTTTATTTATTTTGTTTTCATTTGTTTATTTTATGTATTTAATTTATATTTATTCATTTTTATTTTATTTATTTTACATCTAAAACTGTCCAATATAGAAGTATATAGGGGGAAAAATTGTTTCTAACGAACCAATTTTTTTTGAAACCCCTACCCCCAAAAGTTACATGTCAACATTTCAAATTAACCTTAAACAAACAAACAAATAAGATTAAGAGAAAATTACCACCTTACCCTTAAATCTCGTTCCATTGCCAGGCAGAGAATTTGCCATGGTGTTGTGTATCTAAACATCTTTGGCAATTTTACCAGGTATAACAAATGATGAAAGACATACAAAATCTCTGTCTTGTAGATGAGCACTCACTGGGAATACTAATCATGGGATAAATTTTGAAGTTATGTTTCTCTACAGCCTCTTGTGCCTCAGTTACAAGCAGGAGTAACAAGCATCACATTTACACTCAGAGGCACTGAATAAATAATTCACTAAGAGGCTTTTTTTCTGGGATGAGCTTAGCTCAAATTCAATTACTGAAAAATAGGATGACAACCCTTCACACTCCGGTTTCCTGATGCTGTGGTTTTGATGGTGAACAGGATGGCTGGTTTCAGTAAGTTGCAATAAGCCATCATTTGTGCAGCAAATGTCTGACTTGCATATTCATCTTTCTCTCTACCTTTCTGGCATGGGGTTAAGCAAATAAATTTCCATTATATTTTTTAAACTTAGCCAAGTTAACTAAATCAACTGTGATCTGTCTGACATTGCCCAGTGTTCATGCATTAAATAGTTTCCTCCAACAAACTTTAATAAAGGATCCAATGTTTCTAGTCTTAATAGTAACATTTATAAGGCGGTATAAATCTCTAGCTACCGTAATAAAAACTAGAAGATAAACCTTGGTAGCAATGTAGGAAAAGATAGGCAGTGTAGTCTAATAATTGAGTGTTTATTGGAACACCCACATTTTGAGTTTCTTTATTTGACAAGGCAATCTCAACATTAAAAAAAACAATTACTGAGGTTAAAAACTATCTTCAGGAAACAATATAACAAGTTTTTAAAATCCAATTTACTTTATTCATTTATTCCCAGGGAGCATAAAGACATAAACATTATTTTTACTGGTAATCTCAAACTCTTTTCTCAAACGAATCTTTATAAATGAGTCTCCCCAGCCGTCTTCACACTAATTTAACTGCACTATGAAGTTCCCACTGTGAATTCCCATAAAATATTTATTAACGGACTTCTTTTTAAATAGGATATATGTATGCAGCAACAATAATTTTCATAGAGCTTTATATTAATCCTAGTTAATACTAAATCAGAGGAAATGTTTGATCAGATGAAGGAGGAAATTAAATATTTAGAAGAGGAAATTATTGTAGAC
Source organism: Sibynophis collaris (assembly GCA_036250565.1). Taxonomy (NCBI): domain Eukaryota; kingdom Metazoa; phylum Chordata; class Lepidosauria; order Squamata; family Sibynophiidae; genus Sibynophis; species Sibynophis collaris. The sequence continues at coordinate 36,958 of JANHFK010000666.1, forward strand.
TCCAAGAAAAGGAACTCTCTGCTGTTTTCCCTCGACTAAAGAAAGAATATCTAAAGCAACAACTATTTTACTGCATGCAGGAAGGAAAAGTTCTGTGTTCTAGTCTAGCAATCTAAAACTCCATGTAGGTGGTTTAATGTATTGATACTGCTCAAGCAATCAGGGCTCAGGAGTGGGTTGAGACCATGCAGAATTAGTGCCCCAAAATCTTATATAAATAAGCCTATGCATGTATTTATACTTATTTTATCCTACCGTCCTTTCAGTACTACAGGTAAGACTGGACTATAGGACTAAAGTCCAAGAATCTGTAGCATATGAGGACTCAGAGGTGACCATACAAAGTGAAAAACAATGGAAGCAGCAACAAGGCCCACCATAACATTTGGGCTGAAAAAATGGCATCAGTTCCACTCTCCATGCCTGCCAGAGTTGTTTGAGAGTACGATAGCTATGTGATCATGTTCATTTTCGGGAAGTACCGTAAATCAAATAATGATCCAGTTAGTACTCCCTCTCACCATGAGTGCAAAAATATAATTCAATCAGTGTTCTATCCTCTGAATTATAACAACTTTTGATCCTAGAATAACAAAAATCTCCTGGCCCGTGCTTCATATTATGGCAATGAGAATGGCAAAGACCCCCTCCCTCACCTTCACATTTTCAATTAATACTGTACGCTTTTGTTTGAATATTTCTAATAATTCTGAGATGATACCAGATGTTAATAGATTCAATACATGTATATATTTGTAGAGGTTTACTTTAGTCAAGAGAGTGGTGTGAATAAAGAGTTTGATGTACATTCATTATATAGAGAAGAAATCAAAGCAGGCAGGATTTCTTTGAGAGGTCCTAGGTGCTTTCTGAACTTGATTGTTTTCTTGCAGACATTTCATTATCCAAACTTGGTAACATTATCAGTGCAGGTAGAAAGTGGGGTTTGCTCTCAAATTTATCTTCTAGTGGCTTGCCCAGCCAGTGTTGATGGAAGTGGTCTTAGTGGTTCTTTCATTGGGCTGTTTATTGTTCACTTGTATGGCAGTTCCTTGAGTGGAGTATTGTTGTTGATTGTTGGTGGATCTTGGTGTTGATTGATGTTGATCTTGGTGTTAATTAACATCTGGATGTTTATTGCTGATGGGGATGTACTTGGTCTTTTTGTTCTCTTTTTGGTTGTTGATTTCTCATTTGCACAGTATGTAGATATTGTTTATGTCTGTGTGTCTATTGTTAGTTGATTTGTATCAGGCTTCTAGAAACTCCCTAATGTTTTTAGGCTTGGTCTAGGACCGTGATGGCAAACCTATGGCATATGTGCCACAGGTGGCATGTGGAGCCATCTCGAGCCGATGCCCAGGTCAGCTCCACCACATATGCCCGTGTGCCTCCCGCTGGCCAGCTGATTTTCGAGTCTCTGCAGGGAGACGTACGTGCATGCATGCGTAGGGGGTGGGGGGTTGCGCATGCATGCGTGGGGGATGCGGTTCCCCCCCACCCCATTTTTGGCTCCAGGAGCTTCAGGGAGGCCTGCTAGCACAAAAACAGGCATCTCGCGCGCATGCGTGGGGGTAGCACGGGAGGTCACGTGCACATGTGCAGGGGTTGGCGGGAGCGCGGCGGGGTCACAAGTGCATGTGCGAGGGTAGGGCTTGTGGGGGGGCATTGCATTATAGGTGTCGGCACGCATTATCACATGCACACTTTCAGCACCCGAGGAAAAAAAGGTTAGCTGTCAATCTAGGATGTCAGTTTCCTAGTTGAAACTATGGTTAAAACTGTCCATATGTTGTGAAATTAAAACTTTTCATCATGTTTTTTGGGTACTAGTGGGTGTTCATAGGTGTGTTCTGCTAGTCTTCTGCCTGTTTGTCCTACATAGTGCCTGTTGCAGTCTTTACACTGTACATTGTAGATGATTCCTGTTTTTTCTTCTAATAAGTTTGATACATTTGTCCATCAAATCTACTGTATGTGATTAGGCAGAGGTTAATAAGATCCATATTTCTGGATGTTTCAATCTCTGTGTATTTAGTTAAGTCAAGTGTGCAGTGGAGCAATGTTGCCATAGATTCTTTAGTTAATTTTGGCTCTATGAAAATATTTCAAAGATTTTCTTTGAAAACCGAAGCTGATTGGAAATTTAATATTAAGGTTAGGCTGCCTGTGAAATTTGCTAGACACTTTTGAGTTCAGATTTCAAACTGCTAGGTGGGCAGGAGCTGAGACAAGAATGGGAACCCATCCTATCACATGATACTTGGATCTCAAACTGCCAATCTTCCAGTTGACAAGCCCAACTAGCCATGTAGCTAAGATTCTACAGTTTAGGGAACTGGAAAACGGGAGAACATAAGTTACATATATAGCTTTATATATTTTTCAGAAATAACTCACTTAGAATTCAATGGTTATTGTTCACAACCATCTTTGCGCTCTAAACCTTCTGTGAACAGGAATGTTTGGTCATAATAGAAAGTATCTGCAACTGGATAAATTTCCTGAACTTGCCAAAAGTAAACAAACAGTATTCTTGTTATTTATATCCTGCCCTGCAAGAAAATTTTCCCAGAGCAACTTTACAATAAAAATAGAAGTACAGTAATAGAAGAAAAATAAAGTGTACAATAAAACCACCACTAAAAATAACATCTAACATAATTCTGGCAAAAGCCAGAACTATGCTTTTGCTCGGCAGTCAAACCAATGATGGAGTAACCCAGAAAGCCTCCTTAAATATATTGCAAAGGACCTAAATAGTTCCTAATATGATTCCTAATACTGTATTGCAAGCACAAATGCCACACACAGATAATTCTTGTTCAGCCTTGCTTAAAAACGGCTGCTCAGCTCACAGCAAATTCATGTGATGCTTGTTTGCCCCATGCTTTTTTATGTGTACCAAGCATCAGCTGAAATAACAAAGTGCAAATTTGCTTTTCCAAAGATGATTTTGTAAAATACATAGTTCGATAAGATAGTAACATTCACTTAAGAATTAAGAGAAGATATTGCCTTAAGCTTAAAGAATGCTTTATGTTAATTGGTGCATCTGCCACCTTCTAATTTTTTTTTGCATGAATGGCAAAATGCTGCAATTAATTATATTTTTTCTTCATGAGTTCTATGACTACATGGCTGCAAAGTCAACTTAAAGTAATGAGTAGGCAATAAGCAACTTCATGGATCAAAAACATACTGATTATAGCAAAGGTACAAAGCTGTTTGTCTTTCCCTTTTAAAAGTGGCCAAAACGCTGTCCAAAGATGCAGTACTTTACACTGTAGGTCACCCAGTTATGCTTTATTGAGATGAAGTGAAAGCTTAGATAAGCACTGATGGTAGGAAAAATTCTCTGACTTTGCTGGCCATTCCCACCTGCAAGCATTGTTATGCATGGAATGAAGAGTCTGAAATACTTCCCATTTTTGTTATTCATCCGAAGGAGCATGCAGCTGTTGCAATATCTTGACTCACCCACCCTCTTTTAAGGCAAAAGAAAATCATTATCTCTACATGCATGCCACAAACCATAGAAATGTTAAGAAAATGCTAAATAGAAGTAAGCTAGGTCACCTTTCTGTCCTCTGGCATGTTTCATATGTTGGGACTTCATTCTCCCCAAATTTCCAGCAAACAAAACCAACATATAATGTGAGAATGACAAGCTCAATACATCAAAGTTATTCAGAAAACTGTATTCAGTTGCTCTAATTTAATTGATTAATATAACCTACGGTAATTACCTGCCAAATAATTACTGAATTACAAAGTCAATGAGCACAAATATAAAAGGTGCCACTGTAAAATATAAGTAGTCCTTGACTTATGATCACAACTGAGCCCACAATTTCTGTTGTTAAGTGAGTCTTGCCTCATTTTATAATTTTCTTTGCTATATTTGTTAATTGAATCACTGCAGTTGTTAAGTTAGTAATACAGTTGTTAACTAGCTTCCCCACTGACATTGCTTGTCAGAATGTTGCAAAGTGATCACATAACCCCAGGACACTGCAACCGTCATAGATATGAGGCAGTGCCAGGCATCCAAATTTTAATCAGGTGACCATGGGGATGCTTGCAATGGTCGTAAGTATGAAAAATAGTCATAAGTCAGTTTTTCTGTACTGTTGTATCTTGGAACAGTCACTAAAGGTTAAGGACTACCTGTAAAAACTCATGAGTTCATGAGACAATTCCAATCCAAAAGGCAGTCTTATGACACTACAAATTTCTGTTATATAATCTAATGCCTTTCATCACTCCTAGTATAGACTTAAAAGTTTTTTTATGTAGCCTGAAAGCTCATGAGTTTATTGTCCATTCTTCTACCTTATTAATCACAGTTAGGTTACCATTATATTAGCACTGATGTTAAAGAATTTATTTAAAAAAAATCAATCACAATTTGAATGCCAAATTGTGTTATATAGGCAAATCATAGCTAAAATGGAGCAAACGTAACTGTATTCATACAATTGGGATCTTGGTCTGATGAACAGAAAGATGAACAAACATATATCTTCATACAGTTCACTTCTTTCTTCTCAACTTCACATACCCCAGGAGATTAACTAAATTGAACGTTGGTCTTACCTGAACGTTCCTTCTATGTGCGCTGCGTGGCAGTCCAAGGAATGGGTAATATTGTCCTCTG
>JANHFK010000666.1:56152-67205 GCA_036250565.1 Sibynophis collaris
TCTATCTATCTATCTATCTATCTATCTATCTATCTATCTATCTATCTATCTATCTATCTATCTATCTATCTTAAGATAGATAAACTACTGTTCATATATAGATAACACACACACACACACTCCTATGCTTTCTTTTCTTTTCTGTTAAAATGAATATAGAATATATAAAACGTAGGATTTATTCTGAAAATACAGAATGATAGCATTTTTGCATGCATTAATTCTGCATCCTTAAACAGCAATATAATTGTCTGTTTGGAAATGATCTGAACTTTTATGAATGTAAGGTTTGAAAATGGCATGTGTTCTTACTTCATATCGTCACAAAGACTTGGCTCAGTTAATCTTTATTATATAATATCTGGGATCTTTGTCCTCCTTCTGCAGGTGGTAAATTGCAATGATCAGACAATTTGTGCTTTTGTAAGACAATCCCATTTCACATAGACTATCATCTACTTGGTGAAGGAAGAGATATGTTATGTCAACACTATCTCGAGAGCCAGTGTATAATTGGGAAAATTATGTTGTGGTCTGTTCAGTAACTCACCCTTGAGCCTTTTTCCCTACTGATTTCAATAGGCATTTCAGAAAAACTTTAATTTAACTTTATTATATAGTGAAGAAATGAACAGATAACTATTTTAAACAAGTGATTTTTTAAAAAATGATACTGTATCATTTTCAGGGTACAGATAGAGGGCATCACTTAAACTATTCCGCAGGAAATTCTCCTTACATTTTAAAAAAATCAGCAGAAAAACAAATTTTATTTGGCTATATGCATGAATGCATATATATAGATTAGTTTGAAGTACCGGTATGTATTTTTAATCATGCCTGTAAAATGTTTTTATGTACTTCAGAGGAAGCAGAACTTCACTCTTAGCTAATTTGTTCCAGGTTTATAGGTAGTGTGCATTCTGAGTGTGCATACGTTATACAGCTAGGTATATATGTGTGTATATATAAGAGTGAGAAAATTAAATAACTGTAAGCAACAGTAAATAACAACATGCGATAAACAAACTGCACTCTTAAAACCTGAACTAAAATTGTTCATTTTGCAAGTGAAAATTATTGCTAGGGTGCCCACACTCTCTATTGGGATGTCTAAGAGAGTGTTGAAAAAAAATTGACAATGAAAACAGCAATTAAAAGATACAGTAATTATGGGGGGGGGGTTGCTTTGCATATCTCAAGGACATATCACTGCTACAATAAATATATGCCCAGTTTACTAATTATCAGACATTCAACCTACAACAAATGGTTAACAATGAGAGAGTTAAAGGAAATTAATTTTAAGTTAATACAGTTTTTCGCCACGATGTAAAAAAGATGTGGAGACTCTAGAAAGAGTGCAGAGAAGAGCAACAAAAATGAATAGGGCACTGGAGGCTAAACCACATAAAGGACGGTTGCTGGAATTAGGTATGTCTAATTTAATGAAAAGAAGGACTAGGGGTGACATGATAGCAGTTTTCCAATATCTAAGGGGGCTGCCAAAAAAGAAGAGGGGCATCAACCTATTCTCTAAAGCACCTGAAGGCAGGACAAGAAGCAATGGATGGAAAATTAATCAAGGAGAGAAGCAATCTAGAACTAAGGAGGAATTTCCTGACAGAACAATTAATCAGTGGAACAACTTCCAGAAGTTGTGAATGCTCTAATACTGGAAGTTTTAAAGAAGAGATTGGACAATCATTTGTCTCAAATGGTATAAGGCTTCCTGCCTAAGCAGGGGGTTGGATTAGAAGACCTCCAAAGTCCCTCCCAACTCTGTTATTCTATTCTATTCTATTATTTCATTTGCGGGTTTCTATATTTGTTGGGAACAATGGTGCCTACAGGAGACAAGAGATGTAAGTCTTACTTCTCTTGACATTAGCAAGAGCTTGTGGGCCCAATTGATTTGGGACTACAGAACTACAGGAATCTTAGTAAATGGAGGCAAAAATATGTGGAAAGCATCTCAATGAATCTATTCATTAAACAAAGGTTCACATGAATTAGCCAAGGATACCAAATTGGCTTTAACTGCCAATACACACATACCCTGCAGAATATCCACAAATTAGGATCTTCACCTAAGGCTTCAATAATATCAGAGCATGTTTTCATATTTGTTTTTCCTGCTGGGTTGTGGCAAAGTATCACTTTCAATTACATCCAAGATTGTACAGTACAACTGAAGCTGTTTTGTAAACTTAGCTTAGAGAACAAGCAATAGTTTGCCAATTTAGATATAATGACTACAATCTGCAGTCAACAAAGAAGCCATTAGTTAAGTTGAATGAGAAATAAATAGACAGATGAGATGAAAACATGAGGTCAAATCCTAGTTTTTGTTAATCACTTGATTTATACCACTTTATATTGTAGTCAATAAAAGATAATATACTAGTTGTCACAAAGTGCTAAAAAAGTGTGATATTTACAAGGCCAGAAAGTTCTGGGGACAATCCTGAGCAGACGACAAGAGTTTTAAAATATTGGACCGACATAGTTACTACAAAGATTGCTAAAATAAAGTATTAAGAACCTCACAAATTTCAACATATCTCATTACTGGTATTTTGTTTTTGAAAACTCTGATGCTGTTCCTGATCATTCCTTCATAGAATCTGGCATGTCAAGATCAGAACCAACATTAAAAATTTTACCATTCCCTGCCACTCTCTCTCTCTCTCTGTCTCATTCTTTTTTCCCCCTTTGTTCTTCTCTTTCTACCCCCTTAGGTTCTTGGGGAAACACAAGTGACTCTTGCTTTGCAACTTGCATAAGTGGCTACAGAAATCAAGGAGACTGCAGATTATTTACTCTGCAGCAACTTTAGAACATATGAAGCTTCCTGTATTATTTCTTCTTAGTATACATTATGTCATCCTTTCTTATCCTTTCTATCCATGTAAGCTAGACTGGTTCAGATTCTTTGATTTGTATTTCTGTAGTAATCCTGTTTATCTTCACACAGTACTCCACACTTTCTATCAGTGCACCCTACCCCCTCCTAGTACCATATACCAGAAGGAAGCCATAATCAAGACATACTAATTTTATCTTCAACTGCATTCAAAATTACATGCTTGAAAGTGAAAAAGTTAATACTTGCTGAAGCCTATGAACTTGTAGAGCTTCTACCTGCTATTTAATATGCCAAGGCATATATATGGCGGTTAATTTTCTTAAAAGCACCTGACTGGTTTAAAACAACAATCAGAAAGATGCTTAAAATACAACACAAAGCTAAATCTACAATAAAAGAAATGTATTTTCAGCTAAGTCCCGTGTATTCAAATGAAATTTAAAAACATAAAAAGAATGTTTTATGTTGTTCCTCACCATCCCTCTAATTTTACTGTTTTGTTTCTATATTTGTTTGTTGTTTATAGTGAAGGAAACCTTCTCCCATAAACATATGCAGTAGTGTTTGTTTGTAACCTTCAATTGGGCACATGACAGGGCAATAATTTTTCAATTAACATACCTCAACTTGGATAACCCACATAATACATTTAAACTCCAGGGCCCATGACTCCTGTAGGACTGACATTTGGCAAAGTTGTTGCTACTTCACTGCTACAGCTATGAGTATCATTTTCAATGCTCTCTGCCAGGTTCCCTCAAGGAAAGTCAATGGGAAAGTCGGCTAGGAATTCAGAAGTAACTCCTGTTCCTAGTGCTTTTTTGTCTATCTGTGGTCATTATGTTTCTCTATTTTGGTAAGGAAAGGTCTCTGAAATGATGACCCAATGGATCCTAGGTTTTCTAATTATATACCGGAAAGAAAACTCTGCTTTTTCTTTCAGACTATTAGAACTCTAATCTTACATCATTTAATTATAGATTTGCAGGTTTAAGTGCAGGTCATCTTAGCATAGAGCTCAAAGCTTACATAATATCACTGGTTCTGTCCTGGGCATTATTTTACACCTGCTTTTTTGATGGAAATTTTTAAAAAAATACTTCAGCAGCAAATTAGGAAGTGTAAAATATGGAAACAGAATACCTTCTTAATTGTGATATATTTCTTTCTTCATGAGAACAATGTAAAAAGTTGGCATAATTTGATATATCATCATAGTTATAGTCACGCTGTTGCAATAGGAATTACAAAGCAAAAATACTGGAACCAGATCTTACTATGTTTACTCAGAAGGAAGTCCTACCAGGTTCCATGGAATTTACATTTATCTACCCATAAGAGGAAAATATCAACAATGCTACACGATCAGTCAGCCCAAAATATTCAGTTCTATTTGCCCATGATGCTTTCTGATCAGCCAATTATATTTATTGTTACATTTATAACCTGGATTACATCTAGAAGCTCAAAACGACATATACTGAGATCTTCTTCAATTACTATGTGAGACAGGTTGGGCTAACCGCCACTGTCAAGTGAAGATAAATTTCAGCCTTGCTGACAAAAATTAATTAAAACTAGCATATGGATCATATCTCACCAGAACTATATTAATTCCCACTCTATTGGTGAATACAGATCAAAGTTATGGTTATCTCTTTGAAAACACTAAATCAACCAATGACTATACTAACTAAAGATTAGGGGGAACCAAAGTCTAACATAGATGGGAGGAAAAATGTCCTAAAAACCCTAAAAGTGTCCTAAAATTCTACAAGGACTACCTTTGTTCATATTAATTGGCCTTCTCATAGGCCCTCATAGGGTTTTCTCTTTACCACTTAAGCAAAGGTAGCTATTAAACTAGAACAGGATTGCCTTACCTGTTCCCTTTCAATATTTCTAATATCAATGTTTTAGGGAGTCACATAAAGCCATTTTCATTCAAACAGGCTTTTTAAATCATTATCCTTCCTGGCATGGGAGCAAGTTACCTAAGGAACTGTCTTCTAGAATTACATCAATCCATCCCATGCAGCCAATCAGGGGGGAATTTTGACCGGCATAATCTAGGAAGTCTTGTCTGACATTGCCCCTGCCCTTTGTAACATCCTATCCCCAGAGATGTGGTAGGCCCCCACTCTTCTGGCATTCCAATGGCATGGGGGGGGGTGTCTAGGAGTGATATGCGATCCTGGGGATGATTGGTGGTTTGAGGGTGCTCCCTCCACTTCTTTAGCGTCTAACGTTTTAATTTTTAACTTTGCTTTCATTCTGTTTTTAACTCTCTTTTTAAATTATGAATTATGTTTTTTACACCACTGTATGTTTTTTTGTGAGGATGCAGTGGTTCAGTGGCTAAGATGCTGAACTTGTCCATCAGAAAGGTTGGCAGTTTGAATCCCTAGCGCCGCATAACAGAGTGAGCTCCCGTTACTTGCCCCAGCTTCTGCCAACCTAGCAGTTCGAAAGCATGTAAAAATGCAAGTAGAAAAATAGGGACCACCTTGGTGAGAAGGTAACAGCGTTCCGTACGCCTTCGGCATTTAATCATGCTGCCACATGACTACAGAATTGTCATTAGGCTCTTCGACTTAGAATGGAGATGAGCACCGCCCCCTAGAGTCGGGAACGACTAGCACGTATGTGCGAGGGGAACCTTTACTTTTTTATGTTTTTTGATATAAGGTACCCAGATTCACTCAGGTGAGAGGAATGGTGAATAAATTAGATTGATAGATCGATAGAGGTTTATAGCATTTCTCCCATGCATTACATTTTATTGCAACGTCTGCTTTTTAAAAAAAAAACATTATAAATAAAAAAAAAGTAATGTTTTCAATAACAGTTAGGTTTGTTATGGTTTACTAATTATGTTTTTAAAACTATATTTGAAATATTGTAACCAGCCCAGTATTTTTTTTGAAGTCGGCCTAGAAAAGAATCCTAAATAAATAATAATGAAATAAATAATATTTTTTTCAGGATAAAATAAGCAGGATAACCTCCTGAAGTTTAATTCTCTGTAAAGCCTCAACAGTACAGTTAACATCTGATTTGATAATTTTGAGTGCAAGTAGTAAATTACCTATCAGGTTTATTACATAAATAATTTATTCAAAACATTATAACAGCATTGAAATAGAGATGCTTCTTATTTCTAATAAGAAATGTGAAAAATTTAAGAAAGTATTTACAAAGTGTTGTATTTACAAAGTGTTGTAAATATAAAAATATAATAAACTGTGCTGTTTTCTCCATTTTTTTCTTTCTTTGGCTAAAGGCATCCTAACTACTTTCATAAAATATTGTTCTAAGTATGTGCTATATATACAAAATTCATATCAAAATAAATATCAAAATTCAATAAAATCTTGAGAAAGTGCAAATTATTTTTTTTTTAAAATGAATACGCTGACTTGCTTTCAGGGTATGTTATAGAATGACATCATCAATGCAGCAGCAATTTAGTTTCACGAGACCAATTTAACATTTTGAAGGCTATGCCGCTGCCCCCAAACAGATTTGCTGAGCAACAAAGCAAATGCTTCTGTAGAATTAGCATTGTATAGTCAGTACAATATAGTGTGAAAGTGAAATAATCAGTGCAGAAAAGCCTCTGTAGAACATTCACCAGGGATAAATAACAACCCATCTGACCAAGCTCTGAGATAATGCTAGAGTCCTGATTATACTGTATCACAATGTCAAACGCTAAACTAATTTTCCAATATAGAGGCAACAATCTCTTATCCTACCATTGAACAATCTTTTATATATCCATTCATTCCCTTCTCACTATGAAGCCATCTCTGTGTAAACTTCTGGAAGTCCAATTATTCAATTAAGTGTATCATAAAAAAAAACATTGACACCCTTGGTATCTTGTTCTGATAGGGAGTATCTTAAAAAAAGCACATACAATTAATTTAGAAATGCCAATCAGATATCAGTGCATGACCACTGTGAATATATTTAACTCTCTCCAACACTCATACTGCAAAATTTAAGCAGGTACTTAAATTTCATAACTCAATTCCCTGAGGTTACAAAGTTGATACTTTTGATTTTTGTGAATTCTTACACCTACAATACTCTACCCACATACCAGGGGTGAAATCCAGCAGGTTCTGACAGGTTCTGGAGAACCGGTAGCGGATATTTTGAGCAGTTCGGAGAACCGGTAGCGGAAATTTTTAGTAGTTTAGAGAACCGGCAAATACCACCTCTGGCTGGCCCCAGAGTGGGGAGGGAATGGGGATTTTGCAATATCCTTCCCCCAAGAATGGGGAGGGAATGGGGATTTTGCAGTATTCTTCCCCTGGAGTGGGGTGGGAATGGAGATTTTGCAGTAATCTTCCCCTGCCACACCCACCAAGCCACACCATGCCAAACAAGCCACGCCCACAGACTGCAGTATCCAAACAAGCCACGCCCACAGTAAAAAAATTTGGATGTCACCACTGGAATGGGGATTTTGCAGTATCCTTCCCCTGCCACGCACACCAAGCCACGCCCACAGAACTGGGAGGGAAAATTTTTGAATTTCACCCCTGAAACACAGTACTATCTTGTGCTGCTTACTGGTTTTTATCAGCCTTTCTTCAGCAGCTGAATGCCTTCCTAAGAGTCCATAAAATATCTCAAAATAGTTCAGTCGGGGAAGTCTTTTGACTGATTTGGGCAACGAGGTGAACAGTTCCTTCTTTTCAGGATTTGGTGACCTTTGAGGATGTGGCCGTATATTTCAACAAAGAAGAATGGGCACTGCTGGATTTGGGCCAGAAGGCTCTCCATAGAGAAGTCATGGAGGAGAATTTTTGGAATGTGGTCTTCTTGGGTAAGATTTTCCCTTATTTGCCTCAGGCGAGTCTGTCTGCAAATATTTATACAGGTAGTCCTCAACTTACCACCACAACTGAGCCCACAGGAAGCTGAAGCTCTTCACCTAAAGGGAAGCGAGGACTCCTTTGAAAAGACCCTGATGTTGGGAAAGATGGAAGGCAAAAAGAGACCGGGATGGCAGAGGATGGAGATGGTTAGACAGTGTCATCAATGCAATGAACAGGAGTTTGGGCTCTGAGAGAACTGGAGGATGGGTGTGTGTGTGTCTGGTGTGCTATGGTCCATGGGGTCCCAAAGAGTCAGACACAACTTAGCAACTGAACAACCCCCCAAAATTGAAGGTAGTTGAATATTAAATATTGAAAGGTTCCTTTTGTTCCCAGTTTTCTTACCACTTAAAAGTACAAATATATGAAGCAGAGGGCAGTTGTCTTCTCAGACAACACAAGCTCCTTTTGATTCTTTGATGTTTGGCTCCATCTTAGTCACCCAAAGTCACTTGACATGGTTGGTCTATAAATTGAATGAATGGATGGATGGATGGATGGATAGATAGATAGATAGATAGATAGATAGATAGATAGATAGATAGATAGATAAATAAATAATACTTTGCTCTGCACTATGCCAACTCCCTATATTTATTTTTATATTTTAACAAAAGGAAAGAAAAAAAGTCAGAAGGGACAGGAAGCTTGATAGGCACATGAGTGTGCTTCAGAGAATGCTGATGCCCACAGGCATCATTTTACCTTCCCTTGATGTAGAAGAAAGGCCTCATGCTGTACAGCAGGCAAGCACAGGTCATGATTTGACAGGTAATCACCAAGCTTGTAAAAATCTTGAAATTCCAATGCATATTGGTGTTTTGCTTTTGGCCAGCTGGTTTTGCAGTTTTCACAGGCAGGCATTGGATTTTTGAATGCCTTTGCAAACCTGTGAGTCTGATAATCTCATGAATTGACTCTGAACCAGCCCCCCAAAGAAATTTGAAATAACGATCCCAGATCTGTCAGTTGCAAAGACATTTCCACCAAAAGGCTGCTTGCTGCTTTGTTAAAGTAATCCTAATGACCACTGAGAAGTGAATAAACTTATTTACTGCTCGGGATGGCACTCTGACTCAAATGGGCAGTTATGTCAACACTGCAGCCACAGTTAATGTTGCTGCTGCTGTTTCAGCTTTGGAAGAGCAACCCAGACTCCTGGATTAATGTCAGACATTGGCCCAGCACACTCTGGAAAACCCAAATCAATGTTCTCGTCATGCTTTGGAAATGTGCTGCTTATTGGACCTTGCAACTTGTAGAGCCAAAGCCCTGTATGCAGCTGTCTGGGTGTAAATGTGCTTTTTGGCACACACAGAGCACTGGCAAAAGTCCATGTGTTACACTAAACCAAACCTGCTGACAGTTAATGGGCATGCTGTTTCCCTTGCCTCAAGCGCCACCATAATAATTTGGAATGGACTCACGTGACCTCTGTTGCATGGCAACATGTGCCCAGAGTGATTCCTTATTCAAGATGGCTAAATACCATATTTGGCTACTCTGCCTGCCAGTCAACACATTGTGCTCACTGAACTGAGCAAAAAAAACACACAACACCATCAACCCCCCAAACCTCAGTGTTCGACAAAGCCACACACACTATCCTTTTGGCAACTTTTAGATTGAAGATCATCTTTTTTGCGTCCACATCTTGGTCAGCTCTTCATTCGAAAGACAGAGAGATGGCTTAGCATGCTGTGAATTTCTTTTCATATGGCACTTTCCAATTCCACAAAGGCAATCCTGTGCAGGCAATATATAGCCCAGTTCAAGGTTTTGCCAAGAGATTGGAAGAAGTTGCATTTTTCAACACAAAATAACAGTGGTTCATCTTTTTAAAAGGATCTTCATTCCCTTCTCTATTTTTCATGCTGCAAAATTAAAAGTCCATGAAAAGCTGATATTTTGGAAAATCGCTATGCCAGTGTGACAATCTAAATAACTGAGAATATCAAGATGATAATGATGATGACTTATGCTTTGATTTGTAAATAGAAGTTTGTTAACTGATTCTGGGAGACCTTTTCAAGTGTTCATCAGACACAAAAAATATTTCTGTATCTATAAACCCCAGGAGAATTTTATCTTTTTAAACAAGTAGTCATCTAAAAAAATTTTTTTTAAGTGAAGGGGACATATAAGATGAAACTGTGAGCCAAAATGCATGTAGTTCTGTAAAGGATAAGGGAAAGCATTCACTGAATGTTTGATTTATTTGTTTGAGTCTCAGGCCAAAACTCCAACCTGGGGTAAATTAGACCAATTGATTTTACTTAATTGAGGTTGGAAGTGCAGCTCCTCGCTGCCCTCTTTTAATTCAAAAACTTCTGTAAAGCTCTAGCCCCAGTGTTGACTTAGGTTGCACATGGGTGCTGCACCAGAAAGGTGATTTTTTAAAAAAAGTTTACTTGTATAAAATAAGCATTAAATTAACAGGGTCATCCTCAAAACTGATTGCTCATTGTGACTAGATCAGTATTATTCAAACCAGTAGCTTAAGATCAGAGACATTCATGTCACCCGTTAAGCTCCCCAATCATTACAAATTTCCCCAAAACAGGGTTGAGAACTTTGGCTAACTTTGTTTGGTTTTAGGTTGAGTTAAGGACTTAGGTGACCATCACGGTATGCCCTCCACTGTCATAGAGCAAGTTATTTTTATAACAATTTTATAAATGTTCAGGTCCCTGCCATAAAAAGCAACTTGGAGTGGGGTGGGAAGAGAATAGATTGTTACTGTTAAACTATCAGAAATTAAAACAAAAACAAAAACTTGGCACTATTTTCCTAGAGATATACCAGTACATTTATATCTGTTTCACTTTAATATGTTTCATAAAGGTTTGCTGTCCCTTTGTTATCTAAATAAATTCTTTAAAGTAGCAGTATCCATTTCCTTCTATGTATGTCCAGGCGTCGTTTATTTTAGAGTAGTTGGGAACATTCCTCTCTGTCTATCTGCTCAACCAGTAAGTAAGATGAACTCATGAAATAGTTGTGATGGTCTTGTTACAAATGCTTTCATCTCTTGCTCATAGGTACAGACCAGTGGTGGGTTCCACTTACCTTCACTACCGTTTCGCACGCACATTCTTCACTCATGTGTGGCGCTTCTGCGCATGTGCAGAGACTCCATGATGATGGGCGGGGCCTCCCGCCACCGCTACTACTGGTTCGCAGGAGCTGGAGTGAAATGGTAGAAACCCACCACTGGTGCACATGCACACACACACACACCATTCACTGGCTGCAACTTGCAACTGAATCTCTATAGTTCATCCTCGACAAT
>JANHFK010000666.1:67305-77360 GCA_036250565.1 Sibynophis collaris
CGAACTACTCAAAACTTCCGCTATCGGTTCTCCAGAACTGGTCAGAACCTGCTGAATACCAACTCTGATGCGGTTCCATCCTCCATTTAATTAAAGGAGCCATGGTCGTGTAGTGGTTGGAATGCAGTATTGCAAGCTAAATCACTGCACACTGCCAGGAGTTCAATTCTGACCGGCTCAGCTTTCCATCCTTCCAAGGTCGATAAAATATGGACCCAGATCGTTGAGGGCAGGAGGCTGACTCTGTAAATCGCTTAGAGAGGGCTGTAAAGCTCTATAAAGAAGTATATAGAGCGAGCCACAGTGACACAGTGGTTAGAGTGCAGTACTGCAAGCTAGTTCTGCTCACTGCCAGCTGTCTGCAATTTGGCAGTTCAAATCTTACCAGGCTCAAGGTTTGACTCAGCCTTCCATCCTTCGGAGGTGGGTAAAATGAGGATCCAGATTGGGGGCAAAATACAGAGAGGACTGTAAAAGCACTGTGAAACTGTATATAAGTCTAAGTGCTATTGCTATATAAGTCTAAGTGCTATTGTTATTGCTAATGGATTTTCAAATGAAATCAATAAATTAATTCGATTTGTAAACGAGACAGCAGTTCACTCTGAGCCCCAAAAGGTGACTTGGGTTTTTATTTTTGCAGGCAGGCATTGAAAAGGGTAATTTCTCCTTTTTACTGACATCATAGTGAATTCTTCATCTACGATCCGGTTTGCCATCAGCAGCTTTTAGGAATTCATGCATTGAAAACAAAGCTTTAAAATAAAGCAGAAACATTTATAAACATTTCTAGCCTGTTGAATCACATGCGAAACGCATTAAGTAAGTGAACATATTATTTGACTGAAGAGTGGAGCTGAACCCAAAACAGCTGTAACTGAGTGTGCTATCATGCCTGCAGCTATAACAAACATGATGTAAAGGGAAATCGTTTTCTTTCTTTCTTTTTTTCTTTTTTTGGGTAAGTGAAATATGAGTCACGCAAAACAGTGCTTGCTTTTCTCAACCCTGAACTTTCTATCCAATTTTCCCCAGGCTAGTACTCCCCAAATGGGTTGGATTTCAATTCCCAGAGTTCTTTAAGCTTTTAATTAAAGATTCATGTGAATCCACGTTGGGAAACTCGATTAATTGTATTCTGTGATCTTGAATTCTTGGAAGCCTCTTTCTTTCTGTAGCTAAACAATGAAAATACCATCTTCTAAAGGGAGTAACTACAGGTAGTTTGTTTAGTGACCGTTTCAAGTTACAATGGTACTGAAAAAAGTGACTTATGACTGTTTTTCACACTTACGACCGTTGTAGAATTCCTAGGGACACTTGATTAAAATTCAGATGCTTGGCAACTGACTCATATTTATGACAAAATTGCAGCGTCCCGGGATCATGTGACAAGCAAAGTCAGTGGGGAAGCCAGATTCACTTAACAACTGTGACAAAAAAAGGTTGTAAAAGGAGGCAAAACTCATTTAACAACTGTCTCACTTAAAAGCAATTAGTGCAATACTAATGCAATATCGGGTTTTCAATTCAATTGTATAGAATGCGAAGGATGCGTGTTTGTGTTTTATTTTTATTGTTATAATGTACATTGAAGACGGCATTTAATTTCGTTGTACGAGGTGCAGTGACAATAAAGTAAACTTAACAGAAATCTTGGACTCAATTGTGGTCGTAAGTTGAGGACTACCTATATAGCCTTAACTGATCTGAAACTCACACTTGAGTCCACATTCTGGTCCTGAATTAATCTCTTGCAAATTAATTCAATTTATCTTTGTTCTCACAAATATTTAAGGCGGCGCAAAATAACCATCGCGGTTTAGCTATTTTCTGAGCGATTTAAGCAAACACAACCAAAATAATTTGGGGTCTGGTTTTACAGGAATACAGCTGGTCCTCGGCTTACGACCACAATTGACCCCAACCTTTCTTTTTCTATATGAAACATTTGTTAAGTGACCTTTGCTCCATTTTACGACCTTTCTTGCCACAGTTGTTAAGCGAATCACTACAGTTGTTAAACTAGTAACACGGTTGTTGAGTGAATCTGGCCTCCCCATTGACTTTGCTTGTCAGGAGGTCGCAAAAGGGGATCACGTGACCACGGGACACTGCAACCGTCATAAATATGAAACCGTTTCCAAGCGTCTGAATTTTGATCACGTGACCCTGGGGATACTTTTAACAGTTGCAAGTCACTTTTTTCAGTGCCACTGTAACTTTGAAGCGTCAGTAAACGACCTGTTGTAAGTCAAGAACCACCTGTAGCATTTCTCAATAAATTTGCCGAAGAAAACCAATAGGTTAAATCCATGGCTGAGCTTAACAAAATGGTGGTTCAGAGTTCTTCTCCAAACTACCAGGAAAACGTTCGCCATTGATCTCAGATACATCCCACCTGAAAAAAAAACCATCATCCACAGATAGAAAGAAAAAAGTACTTCTGCATACAAGAACGCTTGTAGAAGAGGCTACAAGGATAGCCAGATTCACGATGTCTTTTGGATTAACCCTAAAACAGTCGGGGTCACAGCCTTATCGTGTTTCCCCAGCATCGGTTACCATCAGCTCTGTCCTCCAAGACAAAGCTTCCACTGTGAGGTAGCATCTTTCATGTGTAAGCCTCCTGTTTCTCGCTCTTTTGTTTTTCTTTTGATCACAATCAATTCATTGAGGGAGCAAAACAGAATCCTGCACACATTGTTGCTTCATGGGTAGCCCTCGAGAGACACCAAACCAAAAACATCCCAAATAATCTTCCCTCTAGTTTGAACATGGCCATTTCTGCTTAAGAGGGGCCAGAGAACACAGGGCGTAGAATTAACAAAACGTTTCAGAAAAAAAGTGGGATTTTTACAGTAAGGACGCCCTAAAATGCATGATTGCATCAGGACCAATCTGCGCTACCCATAATCCTTGACTTAACAAGCACAATGGAGACCAGGACGTCAGCTACTAAGCGATACAGGCATGAAATGAATCCTATTTTGCAACCTAAAAAGATTGTAAAAGCAGCTGTGGTTAAGCAAATCCAGCATCTCTCTTTCGTTGTCAGAAGCTTCCTGGGATGGTCACAAACTAGTGACCACAGCACCTTTGTGTGTGCGTGTGTGTTTGTGTGTATGTGACACACATGTGTGTCTGTGATCCACCAGCAGAGCCAAGTTAAACATTTTCCTAATTTTGACATGTCAAGCCAAAAAGGTTTGCCATCGCTGATCTAGAACTGTTGTTGACAACAACTTTTGATGAGAACACCACTTCTTCAAACCAGTTGGCTTCCAAGGAGCAAAAATAGCTTTTGCATCAGACTATGGGCAATTAACCATAAAAAATACAGTCTCCTGCAGATAGAAAAGGACACAGATGAACCAGAATCTACTGCCTCTTTGCATGATGCCATCTTGGGGGAAAAACCCACAAGTTTGTTAAAATGGCATCCTTTCCAAAGTAGATGTTTTTTTTATCTTAATTGATTGTTTTATCTATTGCTGTGTACTGCCCAGATTCACCTTTGGTGAGATGGATGGCTATGTAAATTAGGTAGGTAGGCAGGCAGGCACATAGGCACACAGGTCAGCAGATACAGAGATTATTGAGTGGATGGATGGATGGATGGATGGATGGACGGGCAGAAGCAGAGGCAGAGGTAGAGGTAGATCTGAGAGAACATTTTCTTCCACAGTGATCTGTCAACTGCTAAAACTGTCCTCAGAATGTCTG
The DNA here is from genome assembly GCA_036250565.1 of Sibynophis collaris. NCBI lineage: Eukaryota > Metazoa > Chordata > Lepidosauria > Squamata > Sibynophiidae > Sibynophis > Sibynophis collaris. The sequence continues at coordinate 71,032 of JANHFK010000666.1, forward strand.
CTTTTATAAATATTCTGTCCATGTTTATGTGGCGTCAACCATGAGGACAGACTTTTGCATTATAGAGCCTCCGCCAAGGGACATTTTTCCAATTCTATCATTTAGGCTCATTCTAAGATTTCTCTTCTTCCCCTGGGCAGCTGACAGTACACCATGATATACTTCCACCGTTTGTGGCCTCCGGCTCTATGGATTTATTTATCTGTCTGGATATTTTATTTTTAACTCTTGGTGTATCTCATATGCTACAGTGCTTGGAGCTGCTTTGCATGACAAATCACAGCAGACAGTCTAAAATATCACACCAGCATTATCACTATCATTTACACATCATTGTATATGCTCTTTGCCCTCTGACATTCTGCATAGTCTCCTTGAATCTTCCAAACTGCAGGAGAAAGGCCATGAAATCCTGTGTCCAAGGCTGGTCAGGCACAATAAAAAGCCATGTCTTGAAGCATCTCACTGGATTTATGTTCTTGGGGGGAGGGGGGAGTGTTGTAAATTCAGCTTCTCAACAAAGGCCTTGGATGGATTCAAGGGTCTTGGCACTCTTACCTAGCTTTCATTAAATCCAATAACTAAACAGAAAGCCTGGAACGGGTCCATCTGAGAGAAGAAACGGGAGAGGCAGAACTTCTTCCATGCTTTGTGCATCAGTGTAGTTTGCAAACGATTCCAAAGAGACCCACACACAAAAATTTCTCAAGTTATACAAGTGAGCAAATGAGCCTAACAACATGGAAGAGAATGCCAACTTAGTTCAGCAACTTAGCAGGTCTACTGAAGGCCAAAGCAGAACCCAAGTTTTAGGGGGGGAGGAACCAAAATAAAACAGCTGGATGTTCTGTGACTACATTCCGCAGGTTCAAACCAAAGCAGGAAAAGCAAATAATTTTGTCTGCTGTGTAGAGTACAGAATAACAGAGCTGGAAGGGATCTTGGAACTCTTCTAGTTCAACTCCCTGATGAGGCAGGAGACCGTATATCAATTTTTAGACAAATGGTTGTCCAGTCCCTTCTTAAAAGCTTCCAGTGTTGGAGCACCCACAACTTCTGAAGGCAAGCTGTTCTACTGGTGATTTGTTCTCCCTTTTGGGAAATTTCTCCTTGGTTCTAAGGTTGCTTCTCTTTTTGTCCAGTTTCCATCCATTGCTCCTTGTCTCGCCTTTCTGGTGCTTTGGAAAACAAATAGCAGCCAAAATTGAGATGGAGAGAGAGAGAGAGAGATGCTGTTTGCAGGCTATAAAGTCAACCTGCCAACTCCCCCTGCCTCTAAATGCAAGCAAACACCTTGCACCACCAACACACACACACACACACACACACATACACCATTCAGAAAGCCTGCATATCAAAGGGGCCGAACATTACTGCGTTATCGAAAAAAAACATCCACTCCTGAGCTCAGAAATACCGCCTAGAAGTGCACAAATGAAACAAAATGTATCTGGCACTTCAAACTGTTTTCTATCCCCCCCTTCTCCTCCTGGTTCTGGACAGATAACAGCTTGCCTTTATATCTCAGCCAACGTGATACGGTTCCACCCACCCTCGCCTTGGCTCCATCCAAGGAAAAACGACATTTCAAACTTTTATCAGCCGGCCTCGGCCAGGCACACACGGAGGTTACTTTTAATTAAGATGATGCATTGTTTTTGGAGACAAAACAGGGAGTAACTTGCAAAGAGGAGGAGGAGGAGGAGGCAGACTCTGTACTTCAGAGCCAAGGGCAAATCAGGATGAAGAGCTGGTATAGGGGAGGGAGGCAAACATCAGCAAGGCAGTGGCCATCTGGATATCAAGCTTATTAATAACAGCCAGGGGCTGTGATTTATTTAACTCCCAATGGTTGCAGACGGTCTGCAGCACAGGCACCCGCTGCAATGGAAAGAAATAAGGCTATTCCCATTATTTCCCAGTGCTCAAAACCACTGGGAGTGCTGCCCTTGCGGTCTCTTTTCGAGAAACAACTGTTTGGAATGCATGTGGGAGATCTTCCATCCTCTCCTTGCCCCAGAGAATGGACTGGAATAGGATTTAGAATGGAATAACGTTATGGTCACTTTGAATGTACACTAATTGGCATACATTAAAATGAAATTTCATTGCCTGCAGCCCTCAAAGGGTCACCACATCCAATACACACTACACAACCATGACAGAACAAACACACACACACACATAATTATGCATATACCCACATATATTATATGACAAACAAACAACACAGTTTAGCTCAGATGTATATACGTACATGGTAAAATCTTGCGAGTTTACCAGACGGATGGCATAGGGAACAAAGCTGCTACAAAATCTGGTAGACCTACTAGAAATACTTTGAAACCTCCTTCCAGAGGGGAGCAACAGAAATAGACCGTAAAGTGGGTGTGTGGGGTCTCTAACAATGCTTTGAGCTGTAAGCACATAGCGCTTATAAGCAGTATCCTGAATAACGGGAAGCGGGCTTCCTGTAATCTTCTCTGCTGTCCTCACTACTCTCTGTATGGACTTTCTATCTGAGGTACTGCCGCCACCAAACCAAACAGTGATGCAGTTTGTTAAAACACTCTCAATCGTGCTTCTGTAAAAGGACAGAATCGTCCAATGCAGGAAATGCAGACACTGGTTTGCACATTTCACTAAGGATGACGTGTGGAGAGACCAATTCAGATTGTTAGTTATCTGCACCCCCAGATACCTTATACTGTTGACCACCTCTACAGTTGCATCCTTGATACCGAATGGAGTCTGATTATGGCGGCTCTTTGTAAAATCTACAATGATCTCCTTTGTTTTATCAATATTTAGAACCAGAGATCTATTCACTGGCTCTTTGTTCTTTCCTGTGGTTATTGGCTCCATTTTATTTTTTTTGTGAAGCTGTCTTCAGTTTGCCATTTCTTCCTCTGGAAGTTACTGGAAATATGATTCATGTTGGAGGATGAATTCACATTTATGTATTTATTTCATAATAGCACTCAGAACTTAAGACTTATATACCGCTTCACAGTGCTTTACAGCCCTCTCTAAGCGGTTTACAGAGTCAGCCTCTTACCCCCCAACAATCTGGTTCCTCATTTTACCAACCTCGAAAGTCAATCTTGAGCCGGTGAGAATCGAACTGCTGGTGATCAGCAGAAGTAGCTGCAATACTGCATTCTAACCACTGCGCCACCACAGCTCTTAGTTCTATTTCGGTTCTATCTCAATATGCATCAGTAGTGGATTCCTACCGTTTCTGTCTGGTTCTTAGAACTGGTAGTAACGGCGGCTTCTTCACATGCGTAGAAGCGCCCCGTGCACGCACTCCCATTGCAATCCGGTAGCGAAAGTAAGTAGAACCCACCCCTGGTATGCAGGGGTGAAATCCAGCAGGTTCTGACAGGTTCTGGAGAACCAGTAGCGGAAATTTTGAACAGTTCAGAGAACTGGTAGCGGAAATTTTTAGTAGTTTAGAGAACCGGCAAATACCACCTCTGGCTGGCCCCAGAATGGGGAGGGAATGGGGATTTTGCAATATCCTTCCCCCAAGAATGGGGAGGGAATGGGGATTTGCAGTATTCTTCCCCTGGAGTGGGGTGGGAATGGAGATTTTGCAGTAACCTTCCCCTGCCACGCCCACCAAGCCACACCCACCAAGCCACACCATGCCAAACAAGCCACGCCCACAGAACCGGTAGTAAAAAAAATTGGATTTCACCACTGCCACATACCTAAAAGTCCCTGTGATCTGAAGAGGTTTACAGATAGTTCTCGATTTACTGACTCCACAAATAGGGTCAGAATTTTCACTGCTAAGCAAGACGATTGTTAAGTGAGTCATACCCAACTTTGTGACTTTTTTTTGCCACGGTTATTAAGTGAATCGCACATTCATTAAGCAAATCTGGCTTTCCTCATTGAATTTGCTTGTCTCAAAACAGTGTCCACATGACACTGGTTGCAGGATGCTGCAACCATGATAAACACACGCTGGTTGCTTAGGATCCAAATTTTGATCATGTAACTATGGAGATGCTGTGATGGTGGTAAGTGAAAGGACTAGTCGCTTTTTTCAGTGTTGTTACAACTTCAAACAGTCACTAAACGAATGGTTCTAAGTCAAGGACCATCCGTAAGAAGTACACATATTTACATGGCAGAATTCAATGGCAACAAAGTAAAAATGAAAAGCTTTAAATTTTTTCGTCTGAATTCGTTAGCAACAGGAATTTTCAAAGTCTGGTAGAGTTTATTGTACAGAAATATATTAAAGTTATAATAAAATAATTTTGGATTTGCCAGATATGCATTCAAACAATAGGATTTGGAGATATCTGTGAGGCTTCCCATTTGGTTGGCAGTTAATTTGCTTTCCAAAACCCAAGAACCAAACATATTGAGAAAAAGGCTTGATAACTATGCCGTGAAATGAAAGCCCTGTTTGTTTCCTTAATGAAGCAATGGTTCAGAGTAAAAAATTGGGTACATCCATCATCTTTCTCCCTCCCTCCCATTTTTAGGCTTCAGATGACCTTCCTATCAGTTCCCCCCTTCTAAGGGTTTGAAATATTTGCAAATTGCATATGGAAAATACTGTTTGGGGATAAAGAACAACTTCTAAAAAGCAAAATCTGAGAAGAGAAGATGTTATCTATCTTCTGCTTCTCCATTCTCAAGAATTACCCTCAATGTAGGATGCAGGTACCCATATGTAACAAGTCTCACCTGCATTTTTTTCTATCTTTTTGAAATGAATATAAAAGGAAAACTGACTTTCTTAACAATTTGAACAGTGGTGTTTTTAACAGGGTTGTATTGGAAGAACAGAGGTTGTGTGTTATATTTTGCTTAAGGAAAAGAAATAAGAAATGATGGTGTTAAGAAATGAAAACCATGCAAGATGAAAAACCCTGTAAAAATATCTTTCCAATGTTTAATAATACCTTTCCATTTTAATCCCTGCATAACTTATTATGAACTTATTATTTTTCCACCCAAATATACTAGTATCTGTTCAAATAACAGAAGGAAATGGTTCCTTCTTTCTGTTTCTGTCCTTCATTTCGCTTTCTCCTTCACATGCAGAGAGATGACCTATTGCGCTTACAACTCTTTGATATTCCTGCAGCGTCTCTCTTCCAAAGTCTAAGGTTGACCACCAATTCAATTTTCACTTTCTCCTTCTCATATCAAAATTCTACCATTCCCTCACCTTCCTAAGACTCCAAAACACCCACACAGCCTTCCATTATGGGCCATTCTGTATGAAGTAGGCAAGTCAGTATTTACTGGAAAAGACTGTATTACTAAAACAGTGTATTAGCCACATCTTTACACTTGTTTGATTCACAGCTTTACAATTCCCATCTAACCACTGAATTATCTCTACCGATCTCACCCCACATCTGAGCCTAAATCCCCTGCGAAAAGCCCACTAGAAGGCTCCCACAGCAGTTTAAAGCCACTTTTGCAGACATTCAAGGTTAACGAGGGGTAGGAGGGAGAGAGCCTGTTCCTAATATTTATACCGGTTTACTGTTTTGTATTCCATTTACCTTTACATCAAGGTCATCCAGCCACTTTACTCTCCTTATCACAGGCAAAGCTTAGGGCCATACATTTATTATTATTATTATTATTTTTGGTGGCGATTATTCCAAGCAAAGGGTCTTGGATTCTTGGGCACGCAAAGCCAGCCTTGTTTTTTGAGCTACAACAATCCACACAATTCCTCGGAAATCAGTCCCACTGGACTGGAAAGCGGAGGGAGTTCCTTCCGAGTACGTCTACATAGAATGACCGCATTCAATACACACGTTTATAACGAGACACGCTGGACACAACCGGGCAGGGAAAAGATCCTGCGGCGCGTTTGCCATCGGGACCGGCGAAGACACCCCCCCTTCTTAGAGGCACTCCGAAACACGCCTCGAGCAGTCCGCCCCCACCCGGAAAAGAAGCCCACTCCGAAACGCTCCCAACCTTTCCCTTTTGGCGTAAACCTAGGAAGGAAGGAGGGAAAGGACGGCCATAAAAAGCAGTTGTGGGAGAACAGCCCTCTGCTCCCCCGCCCCAGAGGCGGCTTCCCTCTCTTTCTTTCTCGGCAAAGCGGCGCTCTCGCTTTCGCACCACACACACACACACACACACAAAATAGCGCCTGCCGCCGCCCCGCATTAGAAGATGGGGGCCACAGTGCGGGGCAAACGCCCCCTCTCGCTTCGCAACTATAGCCCGCCCTAAAAAGGAAGAGAGAAACGGTGCCCTTGGCGCCAAGGTTGGAGTACGGAAGGGTAGCGGGGAGTGGGGTGTGTGTGTGGTGTGGGGAGGGGGAGAAGATTAGC
>JANHFK010000666.1:140451-151683 GCA_036250565.1 Sibynophis collaris
TCAAATCATATTAGGAAACAGTCAATATAAATTGTAAGGATACCAGCAACAAGGTTACAGTCATACAGTCATAAATGGGAGGAGATGGGTGATAGGAACGATGACAAGATTAATAGTAGTGAAGACTTAGTGAATAGTTTGACAGTGTTGAAGGAATTATTTTTTTAGCAGGGTGATGTGTTCGGGGGAAAAACGTTCTTGTGTCTAGTTGTTCTGGTGTGCAGTGCTCTATAGCATCGTTTTGAGGGTAGGCGTTGAAACAGTTTATATCCAGGATGTGAGGGGTCTGTAAATATTTTCACAGCCCTCGTGCAACAGCTCTTTTGACTCGTGCAAAGAACAGCTATAAGCCACTTTTTCAGTTCTTTTGTGTCATTAAACAAATTCTTGTGTGTGAAGGACTTGCTCTAAAAGACAATAATATTATGCAGGTACCAATCATCGTGTAATCCCTTTGATTAGTCTACTTGAAAAAAATTGTAGCTTTTCTACCTGTGTCTCCTCTAGGAAAGTTAGCAAGGAAAGTGCTTTGCATCTTTCCATCCAAATACTAGAAACAGAGAACTGAATAAACCTTATACATAACCTCACCTATAGGAACCTATTTATTCTATAGCTGCAGAGCCCTATACAGGTAGTCCTCAACTTACAACAGTTCATTTAGTGACCGTTCAAAATTACAACGGCACTGAAAAAAAGTGACTTATGACCATTTTTCACACTTACAACCTTTGCGGCATCCCCATGACTCGTGTGATCAAAATTCAGATGCTTGGCAAGTGGTTCATACTTATGACTGTTGCTGTGTTCCGAGGTCAGGTGATCCCCTTTTGCGACCTTCTCATAAGCAAAGTCAATGGGGAAACCAGATTCACTCAACAACTGGGTCACTAATTTATGAGCTACGGTGATTCACTTAACAACTGAGGCAAGAAAGGTCATAAAATGGGGCAAACCTCATTTAACAAATAGTAATAGCACTTACACTTATATACTGCTTCACAGTGTTTTACAACACTTTCCAAATGGTTTATAGAATTAGCCTATTTCCCCCAACAATCAGGGTTCTCATTTTACCAACCTCAGAAGGATGGAAGGCTAAGTCAACCTTGAGCTGGTGAGATTTGAACTGCCAAACTGCAGGCAGCCAACAGTCAGCAGAATCACTTTGTGTGAGATGGGCAGCCGTATAAATTTACTAAATAAATAAATACATTTCCTAATTTTACTAGAATTAAAATGGGTCTGTTATTCACATTAGATTTACACTGATCAGATCCTGGTTTGGGTAGAAAAATATAGAAGTACAATTCTAATTAATGACCCGAATTTATTAAAGGAATTCCTGTTATTTCCCCAACCTACAAATGTTTCCAGAAAAAGGGAACGGGTATTAGTCTGTTTTTTGTGAAAATTCAGATGCACAGAAGCAAATCCGGATCAGTGAGGATATAAGATCTACTGCTTTACGGCTGCATTTATACAATATGTTAATACAGGGTTAGTATTTAACTAACCCAATCTTCTGAATTTACTGAACTCATTAAATTCTAAATTAAGCGCATCTTTAAGTGCATAAACTAGGAAAAAAAATAGCTTAACGAGTTGTCTAACAAATAAAGGCCATTATCTGGACCTCTCTAACTGAGAGAGGTAAAAGAAAATGTTTAAATGTTATGATAAATAACATTTCTCTACCTCAGAATTACAAGGTTCTATGTGTGTCGCGACCATTTTATAGGAAATGAGCCTTAAACAGCTGTAGTGTAGATAAAACCTTGTAATTTTGCTATTTGTGGCGAATGTATTTAGAAATTTTACGAAATAAGTTGTTAAAAAATTAAGTCATAGTAGATAGAACCTTGTCCCACCCTTAACTCATTTTCGACGAAAATGTCAGATAGAACCCTGTAATTCTGAGGTAGCGATTTTCAGAAACTCAATGGCAGAATAGTAAAAGTCCATCTTATAATAACTCAATTGTTCTCATGGTTGACTGAATAAACTGAAATTTTATTCAGGCAAGATTCACGGCTTATCTGCTCTACCTGATTGTCCTGTTGCCAGAACAGAGAAGCAACCATTTCTGGAAGGCAGAAGGTGATGATGTTGCCCTGTATTAATCCCTCGCTCACCTACAAAGAGACCTCAAGGCAGGTGTTTCTGCTTCCACTTCAGAAGTCCATTTTCCCTTGCAATGTTGCCTTGAGTGGTCCTGTCTATTTGAACCTGAGCGCTTCAGTATGTTCCAAGGGAAAGACAACCCGCTTTAACTGAGCCAATGATTCTTCCGCGCAGTAATATTTCTTTAACCCATTTTACTACCGGTAGCAATACTAAAATAGTATAGTGGCTAAGGCTTTTCTTAGAATACAGAAGGTTACTAAGTTTGAAACTCTATGAATTGTTTGCTTTTTTTCATTACAATTTTTTCCTTAGCCTTTTTTTGAAAAAAGTTAATAACTCTAAGGGTTTACTATATTTTCCACTCACTTGAGAAAGAGAGTTTCACCCCCAGATCTCAGACAGACTTGCCACATCTGAGAACACAGACATAAACAAGGGCAAGTTGGTTGAAAACCTATAACAGTAACTTCACCCAGATAAAAAAAGAATTGGCAAAAAAACATTCCAAAATATTCCATAAAACTCTAACTTCATTAATGCATTATGAACGAGGCTGGGAAATTTCTAATAATCTCTATTTACTCCAGGCTAGAATTAAAAATACTTTACTGCCAGGTTTTGAGCCAGTTTTCTGTGGATAAATAAAGGTTCCAACCACTATACTTTTATTTGTTATACATTTTTATTTCAGCAGTGCTGATAAAAACCTGATGTTACTTGGGTTTATTTATTTATTCATTTAGTTTATATAGCTGTCAATCTCCGCCAAATAACTCTAGGTGGTTTACAATGCTAAAAACTATAAAGCAGTTAAAACGATTAAAAACAAAAAAAAGTCCAAAAAATAAATGCATACAGCAGCTGAGATACTTAACTATCTAAGAGTAAAGCCAAGAAACAGGACCCTTAATACATTCCAAGCCCCAGACCCACAGGCACAGCCAAATTTTTAAAGCTTTACAAAAGACCAACAGGGTTTGGGGCCTTTCTAGTGCCCAAGGGGAGACACACAGCGGGGGGCTACAGCAGAGAGGAATGGGACAGCTTGCCACAATCAATTCGCCATGGCCAACTAGCTGTGGGACAATTTAACAATTTAATTGTTAAATTTAATTATTTAAATAAAATAATTTAATTTTTGTCATTCACATTTCATTCTGTCCCTCCTTTTGCATCCTTTTTTAAAATGATTCTATCCCACCATTTCTCTGATATTCGTGTAACTCTTGTCCCACAGCGAATTGTCCCGCGATGAGTTGGCCATGGCGAGTTGTCACACATACAGCCCTTTAACAGCCAAGCTGATAAACAAGAAAGTTATGAAAAACTAGCAATAGAGAAACATATAATTTTCAGTCCTACAAATGTCCTTTGAAGCATTGTTGAAGCAGCTGGCCTTTTGATGCCTGTGATAATTCACAAGCAATTATTTACAAGCTGCCACACCTGGAATGGAACAGCCTTCCTAAATTTAGAAAAATATTTTTTAGAGGCAGCTGCAGAAGGTGTCCACTGAGCCTCCCTCAACTCTGTTCAGGCTCCACTGCAAGAAGCCAGAGAATTCAAGTTCACACATTTACATGCCATTCTGAAATTATTCCTGGGAAGCCAGTTAGTCATTGACTTAAGGGGACAGTTAAGCCAACTATTAACACACTTGAATTTCTACCTCACCTAATCCGAGGGAAGGAAGAAGATTGGTTAGTGCACTTTTAATCTCAGACTTGATACCATTTTGTAGCCCTAGAGGTGGACAACTCATATCTATTACACACAGATATCAGCTTTGCCGCCAGTAAATTTTGAGCCAAGAAATCTCAGCACAAGCCAAACAAATAGTTTTCTAATTTTGGAAGAGAGTACTATATGTGTACTAGACAAATTTCCATATCTATGTCACTACAGATAGATAAAGCTTGTTCGTGTACATTTCTATGAACCTCAATAGATATATATGTATATATTTCACATTCTTATCCATCCTATATCTATCTATACTACGGAACTGCTATTGTTCAGCTGAAGGTCCCTTTTTAACAGAACTCCATAAGAAGATATCATTCTGAAAATAATTTGAATTTGGAGCAGAAATTTTGATTTGGAACAGTGGCAGAAATTAAAAGAATTAAAAAGTAAGGATAGCAATGTGGTACATTCACATTTTAAAAAGAACTCAAGGAATTAGTACAAAACACAAAATGTATTTATAAGGCAGTGCCTGTAACCTTTCTGATCTTTGCAACTCAAAAAGAGATCACATTGCATGCCAAAATGCGTGACCATGAAGAATATCTCTTCTTGAAACACAGGGGAAATATTTGTAAAAATGAATGTAAATTCAGGTTTTTGTTTTTTTTAAAAAAATGTAAGCAGTTCTGGAAGCCTGTTGAAATTACAGTGGTATCTTGGTGCTCGGCTGCTTCAAAACTCATCGAATTTGGTATTCAATGTATTTTGATGCGAAAATGTTGTCCTGGTACTCATTGTTTGTTTGTTACTTGATGTGCTGCAAAAGGAAGTGGGGGACAGCCGCAGAGGGCAGACAGGAAGTTAACCATGCTGGGAAGGTAACTGACATAAGAAAAGGGACAGACAGGGAGACTAACCCAGCCAAAACAAAGTATCATGGGATAAGTCACATGGTTTGTCATCTTTTTTAGTACTCATCACACTTCCTGGAACCAATTAAGGATGAGTACTGGGGTACCGCTGTATAAGCTTAAAGTAAGAAACTTGGTATTTCCACTAGATTTTGTTAGAATATTGCTGTTAGCAATGGTACAATTACGCCATACAGCTACAAAGGGAATCTCTAATTTAATTTTGTTAAGTAGACATAAAATACCAGGAATACTTAAGACAGGAAGAAAGAATGTATGTACAATAAAAGAATGGGACTGCCACAGCACAGTAATCCTAGTTTTTACTTATTGTTCTTTTTAATCTGAAACTTGTACATGGCTCGGACTGATAGCTTCAAACTTGATTGAACTGGATTTAGTAAAAAAGAAAAGAAAAAATAGAAATAAATATATCAGCCTGTTTCCAGGCTATTATTTTGAGATGTGCATACACAAGTCTTTCATCCTTGCTTACTATTTTTTTAAAAAATTAATTAATCTCCAGATTAACTTGCAGAATTATGTACAGATAATATTAATTTTAAAAAATCTGTAATTTATATGCCACTGAATTCCACGAAGATTCTGAGCAGCTGACAAATGATGCAAAAATAAAATATCAGAAAAAAATTAAATAAAACCTAAGCTGAAAACCATTATCAGCCAGTCTTCCTATTAGAAACATTTTTTGCATAACAGCTTTGGAAAATCCTGCCACTTATTTGTATTTGCAGCAAAAAAGGGAGAAAAGTTGCAATAAAAACTATCTTCTTTTTTGTATGGTCTACCTATTTATCTCTGCAGCATTCACATTTATTTCTGTTTACTTTAGCTCTTTATAGCATAGGACGTTTTGAATACAGGTTCACAACCGTTAGGATGTTTTTTTTAAGAAGAAAAAAATTTGAATGAAAGCTACAAGCAATTAAAGAGATAGGTTAAGTCCCTATTTTTAAAGCTATACCCTTTTTTTCTTGTAATCCTGAATCACATTTTTATGACACAAAGAGGTCACCAGATTTACATCTTAGTTATTATTTGAAATGCCAGCTGAATGCTGAATATTTTGGAGGTGTAAGAATAATAGTTGGGCTAATAATCCATGACACATAGATACAGTCCAGCATCCTTCTCTGACATGTCAAGCTGTTAACATGATAAGCTAGAACCAGGAAGACTAGATTCTAGTCCAGAGTTATATGAAAGTTCACTAGATCACTCTTAGCTGATCCGAGGAAAAATAAAGGAGGGAGCAATATGTATGCTGTGATCAGATTTTGGATGGAAGGTGGGATATATGTCGGATGAATGAATAATTTACTTTTATTCTGAGCATGGCATTCAAAAGGAATGAGGTGCTGCACGCAGCTCTACCACCAAGGCTGCTATGTGCATTTGATCTGTTCCATGGAAGGTCGGACTTGGGATTTAATGGCTGTTTGCACAAACATACACAGAATTTTCTGTATCGTTAGAAATTCTGCTTCCTAAGATTTTCCCAGCAGTACTGGCATAACGCTGGGCAGCTAATTTTCCACAGTGTTTTCTTTCTTGCTAAAGTTAAACTAATATTTCAGAGCGTCGAAAGCTATCTATAAAGATTTGCCCTCACAAACGTTTCACAGATCAAGCCAATTCTATTAGACTTACTAAATTCAGCAGCAATATGAATTTGTTAATGTATGAGAACAATAAATAAACAAATGGAAACAATGATATCACAGAGAATGTGTGGATTTCCCCTTCCTGGGCATGAATGAGGGTGATTGTTTGTGTTCCCTAGATTCCCTCCCTCCCCACGGTTGTTATTTTTGCACTATGCACGTTCTGGGAAAACGATTATCTACTTTGCCTGAGCAAAGTACCACATAAGGACTCTTCATTCATTGGCACAAATAGTGGGTTCTGTGCAGACTCTGTGTTTTCTTTATGCATTACATGTTCTGCAGGAGGCTGCGTTCAGCAATAACCCCCTGGTCTTGTTGTACAGCTATGGACACCCTGCGTTATGCATCTCTGTAGGGCTCCATTGTGTTCAGTGTAACCATATTCTAGTCAATGAGACACTTGATCCTTTTTTCCACTGGCGTCATCCACAACTATGCAAGTGGTAAATACTATTTGTACTCAGTTACTAAAATGCATAAGATAACTGCACTTTTTGGCACACGTTTAAAGGTCTACAAAAACACATTACTTTGAAAAGGGTGGCTGTAGATGAAAGGGGGACTGCATAATTAGTGGCTTACTAACCTAAATGGGATGGTAAACAGGCGCTAAACATCCTCCTAATTTTGCCAGTTGCCAGGGTTTGTTATCTACCTGGAAGGTTGCAACATATAAACATTGGGCTACAAATGGCTTGCTCCAGAGATGGTATTCAGCAGGTTTTGACCAGTTCTGCAGAACTATTAGCGGAAATTTTGAGTAGTTTGAAGAACCGGTAAATACCACCTCTGACTGGCCCGGCCCCCATCTATTCTCCTGAGTCCCAGCTGATCGGGAGGAAATGGGGATTTTGCAGTATCATTCCCCTGGAGTGGGGAGGGAATGGAGATTTAACAGTATCCTTCCCCTGCCACGCCCATCAAGCCATGCCATGCCATGCCCACCAAGCCACGCCCACAGAACCGGTAATAAGAAAAATTGAATCCCATCACTGGCTTGCTCAGTCTTGGCGATATTGTACCTATGAGGCGTTCTCAAAACTGCAGCTTTTTTTAGGCCCCTATGATGCAAAAATTGAATAGTAGCTTCCATGTTGAGCTACTTTTCTAAAATAAGCCCAAAGGTTGGCATCGAGTCCAAGTAAATTGCTGAGGTCTTACAATTGACCAAAGTTTAAGCATAGTCTTGGTGAACAAAAGGGTTGCATTTGTTTTACCCAGTTCAAAAATCAGCTTCAGCCAGAGAAACAGCAGCACTGATGAAGGTTCCTATTCAGTACTGAGTTTAAGAATTCAACAAAGGAAGAGTTGGCATACTTTTAAAAGGGCTGATCAGGTTATCTCAGATAATCAGTATGAAACATCCAAAGCCAATAAATGGAAGATTCCTCCAAGTTCTACTTGAAATTCATCAGGAATTTCTCTTTAGGGTTTGTCTTCTTCAAATGAATTAGCATCTTTAAAAAAATCAGATGTTATTGAACACAAAATTAAGTATCGCAAAGCAAATAATGCCTTAACCTGCATGATTTAGAAGTAGGATTATCTATAGAAGAGCAATGGGGAGAGGGGGAGAGAGATTGTGGGAGGGGAGGGAAGAGAAGGGTTTATTCCCTGCTGTTTGCCTCAAATGAGTAGGAAACTCAATTAGTATCTGCAGAACGCAAATCTACTGTTGTGATAAATGAATTAAATGGAAATTTAAATAATGTAAGGTTGTGCTTGCAATAATTCCAACTCTATTGGAAGTCAGAAGTAATTAACACAATTGTTGCAACTTAATCAAAGTAAAATTTTAAATCAGTTAAAAATACCCCAAACACCTTATATCTATTATTCATTATAAGCATTACAATAGCAGTCATAACTTATAAACTTCATGGATATTAGTAGAAGCTTAAATGCTGTTAAATCAATTAGACTTTTAATACATATATATTTAATAAAGCCCTTGACTCTGGCAACTCATACAGTTACAATGGAATGACTCTCCATATCTAACTAATTTTAAAATGTTTTGGTCATCATTTGTATATCTTGAAATCAGTAATTGTTTTACTGCCTGGACATATGAACAGATTCAGTTGTAATTCTCCTCCGATACAATTTTTTTTGTAACATTAATGATATAAACATATGTGAAGCAGTAATGGGTTCCACTTAACTTCGCTACCAGTTTGGAACCAGCAGTGCGTGTGCGTTTGCTTCGCATACGCAGAGTGTCCATGATGACGTCCAGGCTTGTGGGTGGAGCCTCCCGTCACCACCATTATTGATTCGCCCAGACCGGGGCGAACCGGTAGAAACCCACCACTGATGTGAAGTATCAGCTGTGTTAAATCCCCCACATTTGAACAATTCAATTAAAGGTAGTCGTCATTTTGCAACTACTTGTTTAGCGATTGTTTGAAGTTATAATGGCACTGAACAAGGAGACTTTGTCCAGAAAGTATTTGTTGTTATGGCTGTCACAGTGGCCCTGCAGTCACATAATTGCAATTCAAGACACTTGGCAACTGGCATCCAATTATGACAGTCAAAAAAGTCACATGATCACAATTTTCAACCTTCATTGACTTCATTATACTTTCTCCAACAGAAGCAGCTTGACTTTTAACACTGGAATATACTGCATGGTGCATTGCAAGGAGCAACCCAGAACAAGATAGCTTCTTGCAAACCTGCTTTCCATTTGTGATTGGCCACTGGGAGGAAAGCATGAAGCTGTCATATAGATGTTTTATTGTATCTCTGAAAACTCCAAAACCTCTGATACATCTTATCCAAACTATGGGTACACAATGGTTTTGTAGCTGTTATTTAGCTGGACAAATATTTAATTTGGTTTTTTATATTGTATTTAAATAATATTAGCTAACTTGCACTTTGTGGACAAATAAATGGATTGGAATACAACTCCTCTTTGATTTATATATTTTCCCCAATTCTGTAATGCAGTTCTCACATAAAGAATTATACTTCAAAATATTTTTATCAGGGAAAATTGAATACAGAAATGTGGAATGTGAAAAAAATATTAATGAAACTCACAAATCTTTTTCATTATATGAACACTTTAAAAGCTGAATGAACCTTAAGTTTTTGAATAGAGAAAAGACTAATTCTTACCCATGAACTAGAAATAAGCTCTGGTGTTAAACCAGGTAAGGGAATTATTGCCAATTTAGTTACTAAGTAAACATATCTGCCACATTTTGTAATAGTACCAAGTGTGTATTTTAAAATTCCTATGTATCACTAACACAATTTTTATAGCTGCATACAAGTCCCCATCCTCACTTCAAACATAGTAAGTCATAGTTAAGTACTTTACATGTACTTAAAATATAAATCTTTCCAATGTTGTACATTCAAATTAAATGGAATTTGAGGAATTTCCATATTGTAAAAACCTGCAAATTGGACATGATTTTAAAGTGCTGTGAAGGAAGTTGCAGAGGTAAACTCCCAATTTTCCATGTTATTCCACAAAATAACAAACCATCTTGTGGGGAAGATAATCCCAAAAGATAAACTGACATTACAGTGAATACTCCATCGAAAACTGAAGTGTTTAAGGAAAGTCCAACGTAAGCCATAGTTTTACCATTTAGTATTACTCTGTATTGCATTAAAAAAAATCCATCTATCATACTAGGTAGAAGTAGGTAGAGGTTTAAATCCAGCATGTACATTAGAATTTACAACTCAACATACTGGCGGCAGAGCTCTACTTCTATTTTAAATTTAGATCTGATGTACATTCTATAAATATCAGATAACAGCCTAGATCAGGCCTGGTTAACCCTGCTGGGTTTCTTAAGAGTTTTTGGAATTCATTTGTCCCAGGTCATTTAGTGGTTGTATCATCACATAACAATGTTCCTGTTTTTTAAAATGAAAATGCAATTTAGAGCTGTCAGCCTACTCATTCACTCAAAACCAAGACTCATTCATATGACTTTTGCATTAAGTAATTTCTTTCAGATGCCCCAAAACAATTGTACTATAAATAAAACTCTATTTGTCTATCATATCGCATTGAAGAAAATGTTTTAGCAGAAACAATTCAATTATTTTTTAAAAATAATTTTATTAAGCTTTTTAATAGAGTTTAAAAGCAGTATATATTTTAAGTTGAAAGTAAGGATAAAGAAAAATAATAAGTGAAGAACTAAACGGGAAAAAAAGAATGTCACAAAGAAGTTTCTTCTGATTGTCTTAACACTGGTTATAAATATGTTTATATTTTACTCTCTCTAAGGTTCTTCATAATTTTCTTCTTTCCATAATCTATCCTTCCTAATCTTCAAATCCAAAAATCACAAGTTCATTTCTTTCTTTTTTCCAACAAAAAATTGATAATGAAGAAACAATTCAATTCTTCAGTCATAACTTAGTGGGCTATGCTTGCAAATACAATCATCATGGATCTTACAACTGATTGTTGAAATCAAGTACTATATATCTTGATCCTAGAGGAATGGAACTATTAGTTTTCCTTCTTATCATATTTAATCATCCAACCAAATCATTCTCCAGACATGAAGTTAACAATTTGATTAAAAAAAAAATATCCAAAATTCTCTGAATGACAAATTCAGTTCTCCTTATTTAATTTTTGACCCACACAATAAAAATGTCAACATTTATAAAACACATAGGCTTTGAGAATATAGTGCATTATTTGTTTACGTAAGTTCTTTGTGTCCTGATAGGACTTTAACAAGTATCAGTACTGAACTACGAGGCCGGCCCCGGACTGGGAACAACGAGGGAGCCGTCGGCCAGACAATGGAGATGGCGCCCAGAGACCC